>JAXISO010000570.1:0-17284 GCA_036785465.1 Colletotrichum agaves | reverse complement strand
TAAAAACCTTATATATATATTCCTTAGAATTATTATTAGTTAATATAGGTTATTAAAGGAAATTATATTAAATAGAGATAAATTATTTATATTTAAGTTTTAAAGATCTCTAATTTTATAATTAGGAGTTAATTATAAACTCTTAATAGTATTCTACTTATAAATTAATGGATAAATAGAATAAATTAATTAAATTATGGAAATTTATCTATATTATTATATTAATTACTAATAGAATAATTAGGTCTTATTACTATTAATAGCCTAATTTACTTATAATAGTTTAGTAGGAGAAAGTATAAAAGAATTACTATTTTACCTAAATTATAGATTTAACCTAATTACCTATAGAGAATTTAGAGTAAGCCTAGTAGTACTTAAGACTATAGTAAATATTAATAAATTTAAGGAAATCTAGAATAAATTACCCAAGGAACTTGAATTTATATAATAATGTATGTGAAAATATGCTAATAGAACTAGAGTTAAGGGACTAATTCTAAAGGAGGGAGATAGTATTTACCTTATTTAATAAAATATTAAAATTAAGTAATTAAGTAATAAATTAAATTATAAAAAACTTAAATTATTTAGAATTATTAAGAAGAAATTACTAGTTAATTATAAACTTTTATTATTAGATATAATAAAGTACTATTTAGTTTTTTATATTTTATTACTTAAGAAAGTACTATATAGTATAGAAATATAAGATTATATTAAAGTTAAACTAGAATAAGAATATAAAGTAGAATAAATTATTAATTATATTTAGGAGAAGGGAAAAGAAATATAATACCTTATTAAATAGAAAAATTATAAATATAAGGATAATATATAGGAACTAGTATTATATTTTGAGAATATAAGAGATAAAGAATAATAATATTAAAACTAATAATTATTAGTAATAAGAGATAAGTACTTATTACTTATTTAAGAATATAGGGGCTTAAGAAGAACTAGAGCTACTATTAAAAACTAATAAACCTAGATTAATAAACTTATTATTAATATTAAATAATAGCTAAAATGGATTATTCTCTATACTTATAAATTATAAATTACTTATAACTCCCTATTTATAAGTATTTAATATAGGAAGAATACTATTTACTTTATTTACTTTCTATATTCCCCTATAAAAAGTCTCCTCTTAATACTTATAAACCTTTTTCCTAATAGTATGGATACGCAATAAATAATTAACTATAATTACTATATTTACCTACAAATGTGCGAATTAAGTATAAAGAGCTATAAACTCTTCCCCCGCCTTTTCCTCCTTTATATCCTACTCCTTTTATTAAGTATTTAATTTATAAATTACTTGGAAATTAGAAAATAATAAAATACACTTAGAAAATTAGAATTTATAAGTAGATACTATTAGAATATTATTATAAGGTTTCTTTATTATAATATAAGTATTATAGTGAGAAGAACTCTTATTAAATTAATATATGGACTTTATATAGAAATAATAAGTATATAGTATATTTATTAATAAGGATTAGGATTCTATAAAATCTAAAAGAGCTTAATACTTTAAATTCTTAGTTTTAATTCTTTAAAACTTGGACTTTTAAATACAACCTAATATAATATTAGTATTATAAAGGAATTAGGAAGTATAATTAATAAATCCCTAATCTAGGACTAATTACCTACTTATACTAAGTTTTAAGAATAAGACCTTTAGAGGGAAGACTTAATATTATAACTTATAAGGTATAACTAATAAGGAAGCCCCTATAAGGATACTAGGCAACTAGGATAATACTTTATATATAGGACTATAGGAATATTTAGGACTTACCTAGTATAGAAGAATTATAATATAAGTTATATAATAATAAGGAAGGACTAATATTTAATAAGTAGTCCTAAGGATAGAATAAGAATATAAATTAATATACTAAGGGTAGTTCTTCCTTATAGATTAATAACTAAAGATTAGTCCTAGTAATAAGAGAATTATTTTAGACTTATATATAGTATAGGCTTAAGTTCACCCTAGGACTATACTTTTATAGCTCTTTAGTAATTAACTTTATAACTATTCCTCAGGATACTTTTAACCTCTTCTTATACTATAGAAACCTTAAGATAACTATAACTAATTACTAGAGTCACCTACTCTTTAAGAATCTTACCTAGTAAGCCCCAGTACTATTTAGCTAGTGTTAACCCTTAACTTCTATTAGTAGAACCCTACTATTAAATAGGCTAGCTATAATATTATAATACTTAATAAATTTCTTCTAATAATTATTCTTAATTATTTAGAATATTATACTAAAGTTTATAAGTTTATTATATTATTTATAAGTAATAAATTAATTAAATATTAATAATAAGTACTTATTAAAGAGTTATTCTATAATATAGTTTCTTTCTAAGTAATAGCCTTTCTTAAGTTACTATTATTATTTAAAATTAGTTAATTATTATTATTCTCCTTTTTTTTATATTATTTAAATAAATAATTATTAATTTTAATTATAAGTTCTATATATTAAAGAAAATTATTAAGTTAGTTAATTTTAATAATTTTATTTTTAATATTATTCTTAAGTCCTTAGTAAAATATAAAGATTTTAATTTCTTTAGTAAAATTAAGTTAAATACTAAGTTATTTAAATAAAGTAGTATATTCCTTAGTTAACTTAGTTTATTAAAGTTATATAAGGTCTTACTTAGTTTATTATTTTTTATTAGGGTCCTAGAATAAAAAGTATAAAACTTCCTTAAATTCCTTAAAATTACTATAAATATTATATATTTTAGTGAAATATTTATTTAGGGTTTTATACTTAAGGAATTCTTCCTAAATTAATTTAAACTATTTAAGAGCTTAGTCTCTAAAATAAATAACTATATATATAATTTTCTTAGTTTTATTAATAAAGTCTCTATAATAAAAGTTCTAATAATTCTTAATTTAAATTAGAAATTCTTTAAATTATTCTAGAGTACTATTATAAGTAATAAGAGTACTAAATTTAAGTTTTTATTATCCACCTAAGGGGGTTAAAATAATATTAGCTATAGTATAGAGAATTCTAATTTTATTCTAAAGTTCTTTAATATTAGTATAATTATTCTATTCTTAGAGTTGGAGGACTTTATTTTTAAAGTCTAAAATATATTAAGGGCTATTACTAAGTTATTATATTATCTCCTTAAAATTATAGAACTTAATAACTATTTTATTATATATAATTTAAACCTTAGTAATATTAGTATTTCCTTTCTTAACTCTAACTTAGAGTTAATTATAAGTTTCCTTTTTAAGGCTTACTTTATTATTTAAGTTAATAATTATTAGGGCTCTCTTAAGTTCCTTAGTTAGGTTTATAGGCTACTTAAATAAAGAAGAGGTTCCTAGAGTAAGTAATTTAATAGAGATATAGAATAATATTATATTTATTATTATTTAGTAGGTATTGATAGTTAATTTACTAAATAGGAGTAATTAAAATATTATAATTAGTCTATTTAATAATAAAGTTCTATTAATAAAAACTAAAAGTTAATACTAATTAAATAATACTAGGGCTTACTAAGTAAGATTTTAAAGAATAAGTAACTCTAGTAATTAATTATAATTATTTTAAGATTTCTATAATATAAAAAGAGACTAAAAGTATCCTAAGGGATAATTATAAAATTAATTATTAAAGAATTATAAAAATATAATCTTAGGGTAAACTTAAGTCTATATTATATATAAGTCTAAAGTAGTTCTCTTATTACTAGAACTAATAACTAGATATTAGTTTATGAGGGAGAACTACCTTTAGTATATTAGTCCATACCCTTATTCTATTTTTAGGACTACTTATTAAAAATTAGTCCTTCTTTATTATTATATAACCTATATTATAATTCTTCTATACTAAATAAGTCCTAAATATTCCTATAGTCCTATATATAAAGTATTATCCTAGTTACCTAGTATTCTTATAGAGGCTTCCTTACTAGTTATACTTTATAGGTTATAATAGGTAATTATTTAGAATTAGGAATAATAAAACTTACTTAAGACTTATATATAGTATAAGCTTAGAACTTACTTAAGATTATACTTTTATAACTCTTTAATAATTAACTTTATAATTATTCTTTAAATACTTCTAGTCTCTTTTTATATTATAACTTTATAATAACTATAATTAATTACTATAGTTATTTACTCTTTAACTTTTTACTTAATAAGCTTTAATACTATTTAATACTATTAACATTTAGCTTTTATTAATAGAACTTAATTTTTAAATAAACTAATTATAATACTTTAATTACTTTTATTTAATAAGTTAACTATTAATACTTATTAAATAATTATAAATATAAAATTATCCCACGCCCCTATTAAGTTACTTACTCTAGGAATCTTCTCTTTATTTAAATAACTTATATAAAGCCTAATTAAGAAACTTAAGAGAGCCCTAATAATAATTAACTTGAATAATAAAGTAAGCCTTAAAAAAGAAACTTATAATTAACTCTAAGCTAAAGTTAAGAAAGAAAATATTAATATTACAAAGATTTAATTTATATATCATAAAACTACTATTAAACTCTAAAGCCCTAGAATTATAGAATAATAATTTAATAATAACTTGTAATATATTATAAATTCTAAAAATAAAGTTCTCTAATTTTAAGAATAGAATAATAATATTAATATTAAAGAACTTTTAAATGAAATTAGAACCCTTTATATTATAATTAATATTATTTTAACCCCCTTAAATATATAATAAAAACTTAAACTTAATATCTCTATTACTTATAATAGTACTTTAGAATAATTTAAGGAATTCTTAATTTAAATTAAGAATTATTAAACCTTTTATTATAGAGACTTTATTAATAAAATTAAGATAGTAATATATATAATTATTTATTTTGAAGGCTAAACTCTTAGAAAGTTTAAATTTATTGAGGAAGAATTCCTTAATAATAAGCCCTAAATAAATATTCAACTAAATTATATAATATTTATAATAATCTTAAGGGATTTAAGGAAGTATTATACTTTTTATTTTAGAACTTTAATAAAAAATAATAAGCTAAGTAAAATCTTATATAACTTTAATTAATTAAGTTAATTAAGATTTATATTACTTTATTTAAATAATTTAGTATTTAACTTAATGTTACTATAGAAATTAAGATTTTTATATTCTACTAAGAACTTAAGAATAATATTAAAGATAAAATTATAAAGATTAATTAACTTAATAATTTTCTTTAGTACATAGAGCTTATAATTAAAATTAATAATTATTTATTTGAATAATATAGAAAAAAGAAATATAATAATAACTTATTAACTCTAGGTAATAATAGTAGTTAAAGAATAGCTACTACCTAGGAAAAAGCTATATTATAGAATAACTTTTTAATAAGTAGTTACTTTAAATATTTAATTAATTTACTTCCTATAAATAATATAGTGGATTTATGAATTTTAGTATTATATTTTAAGTACTTGCTAGAAGTAATTATTAGAGAAAGCTTATTAAATATTATAATTATAAAAAGAAAAGATACATTATAAAAGAATATAAGTAACGTAAAGAATAATAGCTAGTACTTAAAGAATAATAAGCTAGTATAATAATTTGAATAATAATATATAAATTAATTAATTAAACTACTTACTTTAATAATAAATATAAAATATACTTTAATACTAAAGAATATATAAAATAGTATTCTAAGGAATTATAGGGAAAATTAAAGTATAATACTATTAGAATATTACCCCTAATTTAGTAAATACTTATTATAATATATTATCCTAATAATAAAGATACCTATAAAATAATTAAATAATTAAATAAAATATTAGAAGTTAAATATACTAACTATAATAAAATTAAATAGTAATCTATTATTTAAGAAAATAAAGTCTTTATTAAAAGACTCTAATAAGGTAATATAACTTATAAGTAATATATTTAGGAAGAACTAGAATATTTTTAGTTTTATAAATAAAAGTGAACCTAATAATATTATATAGTACTAATAATTAGGTACCCTAGTAAGTCATATTAAATACTAATAACTTACTTACAGTAATATAGAATATATTAAATAAATTAATAAGGAAATAGAAGAAAATATAACTATAAAATATATTCTAGAATCCATATAAAACCCTAAAATATAAGAATCTTAAGCATAATAATATACCCTATAATAAATCTATTAAAAAGAAGTCTTAAATAATTTAATAAAAGTATTTATAAAATTATAATAAATAAACCCTAATATAAAAGTATAATTATTTCAAACTATATTAAATAATAATACTTTTTTAAAAGATTCTACTTTAAGTAATAAAAATATTATATACCTCCTATAATACTAAGAAGTTAATCCCTTAAAAAATAACTAAAAGATAGCCTTTTATAGTATATTTATAAAAGAATAAAGAAACCAACTCTCTTAAATTAATATTAAAGGAGATTATAAATAACTCTATATAATATACCCCTAATACTATTAAGTATTTTAGGCTTAATACTTTATAAACCACTATAAGGAATATATTAATAAGAAGTATACCCATAGATTCTTTCCCTATAGGTAAGGAATAGAACCTATTATAGAAATTTATATAGAATTATATTTACTTATATAGGAATTTAAAATATTTTAGAATAATAACTTAATATAATTTATACTAAATTAATACTACCTAATAAAGTATATTAATAACTCTATAAAAGTATAATACTAGTATAAAAATAATAAATATTAAGTATACTATTAGAATAAAGCTAAAATATAGTAATAATAATAAGAACTATAAAAAAGAGGAGAGATATCTCCACCCTAACTTAGAATTTAAGAAAACTCTCTTATAAAAGTTAAAAGAGAGAAAAGAAAAATTTAGAGCCCCCAAGATATTAAATAGTCAAAAGACTAGGGAGACTTACTAAAATCTAGGGATAATAATAGGTACTATAAATAAGGTCCCTATATAATATATTTAATACTATAAAAATTATTAATAACCCTATTATAATTAAAATTATAATTAATAGAATATTTACTTATATACTTATAAATAGTAGAGTATAAAGAAACTTTATTTTACTAAGAGAAATTAATAAGAGATAAATTATATAAAAAAGGAAAGTACTAAAAGAGTACTACCTACTTAATACTATTAAAGGAGAATAAGTCTAATATAATAGAGAATATATTAATAAGGAAACTATATAATTCCCTTTATAGTATTATAATTAGAATAAGTAACTAAACTTTAATATTATAAATATAAAAAGTTAATAGAATATTATCCTTAGAATTCTATAATTATAAAAGAATAACCTATAAATAAATTAAAGAATTAACTACCTCTATTAAGACTAGGACTTAACTTCTAAGTAGTAACCTGGACTAATTAACTTATATAAACTAAAGAAAATATCTATAGTATTATGTCACGGCGTGGCTACTTAAGTGCGGCTGCATTCAGAGCTCTCATTCTAAATATCCTGTTCCTTTTGCGCGCATGGCACAATGGGGGCGCGTGTGAAGAGTAGCCGCACCCTTGAGCCCCGCAGGGGCCCATTTACGCGCCATTATACTACATTCAGAACAATAACCTAAGGGTCACACATTCAAATCCCACTTTGCGCGCAGCGCGCACTGCCGGCTCAACATGGGCTCATAGGGCCACTATAGTGTATTAACCTATATAGGGCCCTAGGAGCGTGGGACTTAGGTTTCACACGCCAGCACCCAGTATCCCTACCAGAGCAGCTGGTGAATAGGGGGGTGAGCACCCAGTATTCCTACTAGAGTGTAAGTTGCGCGGACATAACTACTAGTAAATGGGGGGGTGATGTCACAGTGTGGCTACTTAAGTGTGGCTGTATTTAGAGCTCTCATTCTGAATATCCTGTTCCTTTTGTGCGCATGGTGCAATGGGGGCGCGTGTGAAGGGTAGCCACACTCTTAAGCCCCACAGGGGCCCATTTATACGCTATTATACTGGTGTTATGAATAGTTAAATTAACCAGGCTAGTGCACTAGAGTGTACTATATTAAGTGAATTCTAAGTTAAAGAGAAGAAGAAAACTCTATTATGGGGTGGGTATAAGATCCTAGCTTTATAGGCTGGGGCTTATAAGGCCCTACTTATATAATTATAATTATATAACTTATAAGTTAGTACCCTAGGGATCTAGGAAATACCCCAGAGGCTAGTACTATAATATTACCCCCCCCTTTAATAATATTACTATTTATAGTAAAACCCCTCACCTAACTAATATAGTAAAAACTCTCTCTTAGGCTACTAAATTATTATTTAAATACTTAGTAAATATAGTATTAATAGTAATAGTAGTAAGCTATATATTAAACTACTTTAGTAGTTTTAAGTTCTATGGATTATTAATATAGAAGGCTTAAAATACTATAGGAGTATACTAAAAACTCTCTATATTATATTAAATTAAGTTCTTATTATATCCCTTCTAATTAGCCTAGTACTATAGTTTCCCTCACTATACCTAGGATATTATAATATAGGAGACTTTATATTCTAGTCCACTATTAAAATTAATTAGTAGTAGGGGTAGCTCTATTTAATTTAGTAGTGGATTCTTAGTAGCCTTTTAAAGTTTATTAAAGTAAAATACTAGGTAATACTTATATTTAGTAGGTAAATTAAGTACCTAAGTACCCCTTTTACTAGTAGCCTTAATAGGCTAGGGGCTATTCTAAGGTAGAGATAACTTTAAGAAGTTCTTATAGTACTAATTAAATATTAAAATATAAACTATATTACCTACTAAGAGATTATTTAACTAATAATACCTATTAACTACTTACTTATATTACTCCTAGGTAGTAAATATATTTCCCTTTATAAGATCCCACATAGTGCGAAACTAACTAACTAAATACTAGGTATTTATATAATTTAGCTTCTCCCTAGTATTATTAAACTTAATTATATATTACTTCTAATTAAAACTTATCCACAGAGTATAATTATACTCCACTTTAAAGGGGCAGAGGCCTATTATTTTATTTAGTAGAGTAGCCTATATAAAGTCTATAATAAGTAGTATTTTACTTTAATTATCCTAGAATTAATTAAATTAAGGCCAAAGGTACTAAGTAAAATATTAGTTTATAATTTTAGTCTAGCTATTAGTCTTAGTATAGGCTATTATAAATAGTTATAACTTTACTCTATAAATCTTATAAAACTTATTCTAGAAATTAGAAATAAATTATAGGCCCCTATTAAATATAATAGTAACTAAGAAGCCTATATAGTAAAAAATATTAGTATAGTATAATTATATTATATTCTAGATTATAATTATTTTATAGTAAGGTAATAAAATACTCTTTTTTAATAAATAATAAATAATTATAAATATATTATTAAATCTATAATAGTCTAATAAATATAATATATAATTTATAGTAATATATTCCCATAGGTAATTAGGGACCTCTAGGAGGTAGAGTTCTCCTAGGGACTTATTCCAAGGCTTCTAGGTATAGTAGTATATATAATAGTTCTATATATACTACTTAATATTTAATATAAAGTAAGACTACTAATAATACTACTTAAGAATCTTTAGTATTTTATTTTACCCTAGGTAGGTAATTAATTTCTATATATGGGCTTCCTAGATAAGCCATATCCATAAGTCCTCCTCTTCCAGGACTACAAACTTCCTATCTATCACTAGGAGACTATTATAAATAGCCTAATAACTCTTTTCCCCCTTAGTTAAAGGTTAGAGGAACTATAGGGATAATATAATAATATCCTAGTTAAGTTAGAGTACCTATTTAATAAGGAGGTAACTCTTAAGGTCTTCTTCTAAGTTAAGAGTACCTACTAAGACCTTAGGGGAGTTAATAATAATAAATAATATCTCCCTTAGTTCCACAGTAATTATTAAGTCAAGATAATTCTATAGGAGCAATACCTATATTCTATTAATATTATAGAGGGCCTACTAGGTATAGAGATCTTTATTTTTCTAGGTTAATATATTAATAAGGATATTTTCCTATCCTAATTAGTATTTAATAGTAAAGTTAAAACCTATAAGAATTCTAGCCTAGTAGGCCTATTAAATATTAAGAAGGCACTTTATTATAAAATATAAAAATAACTAATAATTTATAATTACTTTAAACTTCTCTAGGAGGGCTAATAATTTAATATACTATTCCTCTATAACTAGAATAATTACTATTATCTCCTAATTATAAATTAAGTAATTTATCTCTATAGGTAATATTATCTTTAAGAAGTATATAATAGAGTACTAAAAGCCATTATTAGGCTATTACTAGAGGAGAGCTCCCATATAAACAGACTCCAAGGCATCCATCTCTAAATAGGTAGGGAGTTTAGAGTACTAATAGTAAAGAATAAATACTAATACTAGTACTTATTTTAGGGCCTTAAAAGTAGCCTTATAATCTACTATAAAATTAAACTAGACTCCCTTTATAATTAGTTTTATTAGTAGCCTCACAATTCTACTATAATTCTATATAAAGTACTAGTAAAAGTTATAAAAACCTAGAAAGAATTATATACTCTTAATAGTTATAGGGGCCTACTAGTTCTTTACTATAATAACCTTCTCTAGGTCTAACTAAATTCCCTTAATAGAGATAATAAAACTAAAATACTTAATTAAAATAATACTAAACTTATACTTCTTAATATTAGCCTAGAGTCTAGTATTATATAATTAATCCAAAACCTTCTTAATATATATCTTATACTCTAAGGGGTCTTCTAAAAAAATTAGAATATTATTTATATAGACTATATAAAAATTATTAAGGTATTCTATTAGTATATTATTTATATACTATTAATATATTATAAGCCTATTATAAAGACTAAATAGTAGTACCTTATACTTATAAGCCCTATATTAGGTTCTAAAAGTTATAAGGTCTTCTAAATCTAAGTAAATCTAAATATAGTAGAAGGCCTATTAAATATTAAGCTTTATAAACACCTTAGCCTAGTTAATTCTAACTAGAGTCTTATTAATTAATAATAATAAGTAATAATCCTTTTTTATAAATATATTAAACTTTTAATAATTAATATAGAAATATAGGCTACTATTAGCCTTACACACAAATAGTATTAGAGCTATAAATAGTACTCTACTTAGAATAATAAAGTCCTTTTTTAAATTATTTAATAATTATTCCCTAGTAGCCTTAAACTCTAGGAGTAATTACTTATATATAGGGTAGTACTATAATTATTCTAAGGCACCTAGTTCTAATTTAATTTTATAGTTATATAATTAATATAGTACTAATATATTACTAGTAGCCTTACTAAAGTAGTCCTTATAAACTCGGAAATATACTAGGAGCTTCTTATTAATTAAGTACCTTATCTCTTTACTATCACCCTCTAGTATATAGGGACCTAAAGTAAATTACTCCTACTTATCCTTAATAATATAATTAAGTTCATAAAGTATAATAGACTTAAGCTCTATATCTCCTTACTTTAGATTCTATTTAAGTTTAATAGTACTAATAAGTACTATATTAAGGCTTTATATTATAGTCTTAGCCTCTAGGGATAATTAGTTCTTTTAGTAATATAGAGACTTATACTTAAGTAGGGCTACACTAAAGAGAATACAGTCTATTTTCTATAGGTTCTCCCACTAAGTAACCTTCTTAGTAAATAGTAGGTAAGGCAGGATCTTCTTTAGCAGTACTATTAAGTACTTCCTAGCCTATTATTTAATATAAAATTATTTATTTACTTTAAAGGTAACCTAATATCTCTTAGTATTAATTTAATACTTAATATTAATCTCTACTAGCCTATAAAGGTCTTCTATATCCTATATAATAATATATAGTAGGTCTTAATTAAGTAGGATATTATTAGGCTATAATAAATACCTTTAATATATATTTAGGTTTACTCTATAGTATTTAAACTATAAATAGCTAAGAATTAAATTATATTTCCTTATATCTAATTAGAGTAGGGGTATATATAGTAATTCTTAGTAATCTATATATATATAAGCTATTTAAATTATTCTTATAGTATTTAATTACTTACTATTAAAGTCTATAATAGGGATAGGGCACTATAGTTCCTTATAGGGTACCTAGTAAAAATCCCTTAATAGGGGTATAATTTATATATTTATAAAAGTATAATTATTTACTTTAGTATTAAGAAGAGTATATAAATAAATATTATATTTATTATAAACTAGTACTATTTCTTTTTCTAGTAATTATTCTCTAATAAACTATTAAAAATTAATAAAGGTAAGTATTATACACTAATCTAACTTAATTTCCCCTAATTAGGAGTCTACTTATACTAAGAGCTTTAGTTTTCTATCTCCTTATAATTAGAGGCCTATTTATTAGTATTAGTAAGTTTAATAATATTCATAGTAGCCTTATTTATTCTATGAGGGTACTTATAAGCTAAATAGTCCTTATTACTATAAATAAAATAAGTGCCTTTAGTATATAGTTTCTTATATATAATCTCTAGGAGAGTATTCTAGGAGGTATAAACTACTACTATTTAGTTATTTAATATAGGGGAAGAGGAATTAGGGCAAGTACCTCTAACCTAAAATCCAAACTTATTAGAACTAACTAGAGTAATTTATAACTCTAAGAGTAATATAATATAAGTTATAGTATAAATTAGAGTAATATAATCCTAGAAACTTAGTATATTATTTATATAATAAACTAAGTACTAGTTCTAAAGAGAAATAGGGAGTTTTTTATAGAACTTCTAATACTATTAGAATTCTAAAAACTCACTCTTCTAGGCTAGTTTAGTAAACTTAATATACTTAGTTTAAATATCCTTAAATAAGATAATAAGAGTATTAAGCCTTAACTAAGCCTTATTCTACTTTACTAAGTTAATAAATATACTCTTTAATTCTAAGATAATTTATTTAATAGTAGTAATCTAGGGAGAGTTACTTAAAAGTATAGGGGATAATATATTATAGGCTTTTCCTCCTAAGTAAAATAGAATATACTTAAAGTATTATCCCTATATATAGTACTCTCTATTAATAAAGTAGGTATTAATATAGAAGAATTAAGTCTTAAACTTTAGATTCTTATTAATATAGCTATTAATAGTAGTTATACTTATAAAGATAGGGACCTTAGGCATCTTAGTAATTCTCAACCCAGTATTACTAGCAAAAGAAATAAGGGAGTCACTATACTAGCCTACCTCTAATTATTCCATTTAATTAAGAATAGCCTAGATAGTAGTACCCATAATAGGGTTACTCTAGATTAGGGTAGGAGGAGTAGGGGACACATTATAGCCTAATAGGGCCTCATTAATAATATAAGTATACTCTAATTACTTCTAAAGTTTAGTAATTTTATTCTAAACTATATTACACTTAGTATAGTAATAATAGAGGACCTTATTATCCTAGGTAGTATAATAAAGATTATTAATAATAGTACAAAGCTCCTTATTCTTAAGCTCTAAGTAGTAAGCTACCTTATAGAGAATCTTACTATTATAAAATATCTATACTTATATAGTATATAATAACTATACCTTAAAACCTTAAGTAGCCCAAAGGAGAATCTAATTATTAATAAACTTATAGACTACTTTAGGGTTATTCTTATAGAGGTATTAGAGAGTATTCTTTCCCTAAGTATATAACTTTTTATTCTAAAAGAGAGCTCTATTACAGAGCTAAAAGTTAATTAAGGCCTTAAGGTCTCTATATACTACTATAACTAGTTCCTCCTAAATAGTAGTAGTAGCTTTATTAAGGAAGAGGAACTTAATAGGCTACTCTATAATAGGCTAATTAGGGTTAACTAGAGTAATTTCTAAGAATTCTTTAGTACCCTTAAGAGGAGTATAAGTAAAGTAATATTTATTAAGTTAATTCTTTAGTAACTTAAGGGACTAGTTTATATTAATTATAACCCTACTAGGGCCCTAGTTAAGTTCTTTTTATAAGTTATAGGCTATTATTTATAATAGAGGGGGTATATTAATTAAATTTACTTAGTAGTAGTATGAAAACTAATTTTAGTACTTAATTAAGTACTATAGGATATAAGTAATTAGAAATAAGGGAATTTTATATAGGGGTAGTTAAAATATTAATTTTCCATCTCTAGAGAATAAAAGGAGAGCTTAGAATAGTATTATAAATAATTAAATTAACTAGACTAGTACACTAGAGTATATTATATTAAGTGAATTCTAAGCTAAAAAGGAGAAGAAAACTCTACTATAGGGCGGGCGCGAGATCCCAGCCTTATGGGCTGGGGCTTGCGAGGCCCTGCTTACATAATCATAGTCACGTAACCCGCGAGTTAGCACCCTAGGGATCCGGGAGACGCCCCGGAGGCCAGCACTGTGACAATTAAGATTTATTACTTATTTATAAATAAAGGAGGTAATAATAAAAATATTAATAATAATAATAACTAATAATAAATAATTGCTATTTATTCTAGAAGAATACTAAAAATATATAAAGCTATTTATTAAAGAACTTAAAACTAAATTATAAGAATAAAATAGTTATAACTATAAAATTAAACTTAAAAAAGGTAAAGAACTAACCTTTAGTAAGATTTATAAATTAAATTAAGAAGAAATAAAAGTACTTAATATATTCCTTAATAAGAACTTTAAAAAAGGTTATATTAAACTATATATATTACTAGTAGAATTATTAGGATATTTACTTATATTACTAGATCCTATATAAATCCGAGGCTTTGGAGTAGATACTCCAGTGGTCACGTAGGCAGTTATGTAATCCACACGTAACTACATATAACCCTCCTTAACTAGATATTACTCCTTCCTCTAAGGCCTCCCTCTCTAAATAACTTAACTTAATTAACCCACTTTTACTTTAAATATAATAAACCTATTATTTCTACTACTAAAGTACTATAACTAACTAGTATAATAAATTCTATATTAATTAGTAATTAACTTTACTATTATATTATAATATAATAAATTATAAATTAATAAGGTTTATTACTTCCTAAATTAAAGAGATAATATTTATTCTAGAGTAATTCTAAGTCTCCCTTTATAATTAAATACTATACTAATAGAGATAATAGATTTAGAAGGTAATAATTTAGCCTCCCTTTCTATTTCCTACTCTCTAAAATATTAAATTATATTTAATTAGGTAAAGTTTTAAATTCCCTAATTTATAATTACTACCTTAGTTTATTTTATAATAACTTTATTAGTCCTACTTAAATAAAGTTTCTAATTCTCCTTAATACTAATAAAATTCCTATTATATTATATATACTTAACTCTTTAAATAATTATAAATATATAATTTATATCTCCTCTTTAATTATTCTATAATAATTTTAAAAACTATTCTTCTACCTTTTATTTAATAGGATTATTATTCTCCCTTAATAATTCTTATTAATTCTTATTCTCCCGTATTAATTCCACTAAATTCCTTATTTTCCTTATTTCTCTCTTTATTCCTTTACCTCCCTTACCTCCTATTTATAATTTATCCCTTCTAAAATAACTAATAATAAAGAATACCTCTAAATAATAATTAACTTATTTAAATAGTAATAAACCTCTAATTTAATCTCCCTTCCTCTCTAAACTACTATAGAGTAAATTATATAAGATAGTATAGATTAACTAATTCACTTTATTATAAAGTAACTTATCCTATTATACCTACTAAGAATATTTAACTTATTTAGCCTTAAAAATAAGTAACTCCCTTCTCTTTTATAGGGAGATTTTATAAGAGAATATATTAAATATATACTAAAACTACTTATTATTAATAATAACTTACCCTTTTATATTATTTATATAATATATTAAAAATATTATAAATAATAATTAAAGAGTAGTAATTCTATAATAGTATACTCTCTTCTAGTTCTTTAAAATACTTAAGAGGAGTAATTATTATATTTAACTTATTTAACTTCTTTTTTATTAATTTAGCTTATTTAGTCTCTTTTTTATTAATTTAATTAATTATACTAAGTTACCTAATTTATAATTATTTTATATTATTTAATACTAAATCTCTTTCCCTCTTATACCTCTAAAAACCCCCTCCTTTTTATAATAACCTCTACTTTAAATCTCTTCCTCTTAAAACCTCTACTCTAGATCTCTCCCTCTTATTACTTCTAGCCTAAATCTCTCCCTTTTATAACTTTATTACTCTTTAATAAATCCATTAATTAGTTTATTATTATAATAAAGGTTAATACTTTTAAAGAAATAACTTTCTACTAATAAGTAAAAATTTAATAGGATTATTAAGTAATTATATTAATAGTACTTAATTTCTCTAAGTTAAAATAATATATATTAAGTTTTTTAGACTTCTTAAATTACTTTATTAATTTATTTATTATTATTCCTTCTTATTAGTATTTAATTACAGTATATAGTAAGTGTTAACCCTTAAATTAAATAATTATTTATTAATTTACCTCTTTATTTATTATTTACTATTATTTTTCCTTAATTTAATTAATAATTATAATAATCCCCTTTTTAGGAAGGACTTTTTAACCCCTTTTAGGGACTAGTTAATTAAGTTAAATCCCCTCTTTTAGAAGCCCCTTTTTAGACTAAAAGTACTAAGTTTTCCCTCTTTAGGAAGCCCTCCTAGGGAAAAATAAGTGTTATAAAACCCCCTACTCTTTTTTAATATCTCCCTCCTTATAAAATTCCCTATTTAGGAAGCCTCTCTTTAGAATTAAAGACTAAATTCCCTCTTTAGGAAGACTAAGTTTTCCTTTTTAAAAAGAGAAATAATAACTAAAGTAAGTAAATATATTTAAATTTAATATTTATAATTTATTTACTAAATAAATTAACCCCTAATAATTATAGCCTAGGAAAAATACCTATATTTATAATATTAATATTAATTTACTTATAATTTATCTCCTTTTATTATTCTTTTAAGTATTATTATTAATTATTATATTAATTACTCTTATTACTTTTATTAATTTAATATATTAAAAGTTCTTAATTTCTATTCTTAATAAATTTAAAGGTTTTATTAATTACTTAATATATAATTAATTTTATATTTTTAATAATAAAGAAATAAATTATATTAAAATTATAAGTTTTATTATTTATTATATTAATATATTTATTAAATAAAATTTATAAAATAAATAATTATAATTTAATTTT
>JAXISO010000569.1:0-17303 GCA_036785465.1 Colletotrichum agaves | reverse complement strand
ACTATAACTTAATTAAATATAAATAAGTTATTTATAATATATTAGCCTCTAAAATCTATATTATAGTTACTAGTATACACCTAGTCTTTATTATTATATTAACCCTCTAAAAAATTACTAGTAATTTATAAATCCCTAATATAATACCTACTATAATATATATTAATTTATACTTATTATATAAGTACTTTATAAAACTTAGTACTATATAAGAGAAGTAACTAATAATTAATATTATAACTCTCTATTAATTATATAAATAATAAGAGCTTATTAAGATTTATTAAATTAATAATAAAAATAACCCTATTAATACTTTTATAAAAGCCTTATTAAATAAAGCCCTATACTACTTTATTAATATAAATAGAATTATAATCTATATAAAAGAATAAGTTATTTAAATAAGTAAGGAGTAGAGAAATTAGAGTATTTTTATATTATTAGAGTATATTTATAATTATAATAAAGCTATTTAATTCATAAATTTAAAAGGGTATATTAGGTAAATCCTAGTATAAGAGAAAAACTACTAGTATTAGGATATTTATTTATATTACTAGATCCTATATAAATCCAAGGCTTTAGAGTAGATACTCTAGTAGTCACATAGGTAGTCACGTAATCCAAATATAACTATATATAACCCTCCTTAACTAGATATTACTCCTTCCTCTAAGGCCTCCCTCTCTAAATAACTTAACTTAATTAACCTACTTTTACTTTAAATATAGTAGACCTATTATCTCTACTACTAAAGTACTATAACTAGCTAGTATAGTAAATCCTATAAAAGAATTACTACTTATTTAATTACTTATAATATAAAAGAAATAAGGCCTTTATAAGGTTTAAGAGAAACTTAGGGATTTATAATATATTATAATTAGTATATATATAATTCCTTAATATATATAAAGGACCTCTTAAAGAAGAATAAAATAATAATATTAATAGAATTATAGTAGAGGAGGAGAATATTTAAGTTTACTTATAATTAGTAGAGAATAAGAATACTAAAGTTTATTTATTATAGCGTGGCTACTTAAGTATAACTGTATTTAGAGCTCTTATTCTGAATGTCCTATTCCTTTTGTGTGCGCGCATGCCACAATGGGGGCGCGTGTGAAGGGTAGCCGCACCCTTGAGCCCCACAGGGGCCTATTTATATACTATTACACTATATTCAGAATTATAACCCAAGGGTCACACGTTCGAATCCCGCGCAGTGCGGCTTAATGCGGGCTCACAGGGCCACTATAGTGTATAAACCTATATAAGGCCCTAGGGGTATAGGACTTAAGTTTTATATACTAGTACTTAGTATTCCTATTAAAATAGAGTATAAGTTATATAGATATAATTAACTAGTAAATAGGGGGGTAATATTATAGTGTGGTTACTTAAGTATAATTATATTAAGAATTTATTATTTTAAATATTCTATTCCTTTTATATATAGTATAATGGGGGTGTGTATAAAGAGTAGTTATACTCTTAAGCCCCACAGGGGCTTATTTACGCGCTATTATACTAGTTTATAAGTATTATTATAATACTAGTAGTCTTTTATTTATAGTAGTTATTACTTTATAATTTATATTAAATAATTACTTTTAAATTAAATATTAATTAAACTATTACTCCTCTTTTAATTTATCTCTTTATAAAAATTATTATATTATTATAATTTATAAAGTATTTTAATAATTTATTAAGTATTAACTTAGTAAGTATATTAATAAGGTTATTATTATTATTAATTTATTAAATTTTATAAATCTCCCTTCTCTTATATAATCAATAGAGTATTATAATATTAATTATAAATTATTATTTTATATTACACCCAATTTAATAATATACTAGTATAATAAGTATAAATTTATATATATAATAGTGGGGATTTAAGATTAATAGAGATTACTTATAGTCTTATTAATACTAGTACTTATTATAAAAGTAAGGTTTATACTAGTTACTATACTATATATCTTTAATATTAAAATCTTATAAGTAATATATTTATATTTTATAGAGTTAAAGTGGATTATATTACCTAATATAGTAAATATATTATTTAAGATTTTCTTAATAGTAAGAATAATAATAAAGTTAATTTAAAAGAATAAATTAGTATTATTAGTATATAACCTATTAATAAAGATAAATAGTTTTACTTTTATAAGTGTTATAGTTCTTTTATTAGTGTAATATATGTTATTAATACTAAGATCTAGGTATGTGTAGAATAGCGCGCAGAAGGCTAAATATAGTATTATGGGTAGTGTATTGTGGTAGTATCCATTATAGTGGGTATAGTACCCATTATAATGGGTATTAGCACAATAAACTTGTGATATTTGCCCCCCTATAATAAAAAGATGTAATCGGCCCGATTACCCTACTGCTATATATAGCCTAAAAATAGCGAAATACCGCGATCTCAACACTAAACAAAAGAAGGGAAGAACTTGTGACTCATGGGCCCTGCTGGCGCGGAGCAGCAGCAGAGGGGGTATCCCATGAGAGTATTAATCATATAATCCATATGATATATACTCATCGTTATATTAATCGCAGGGGACATTGTCATCAACGTCGCTGTAGTAACTATCTTGGCTATCCCTATGAGGGTCTCCATACTGGTCTCCATACCCATCCAAAGAGTTGGCGTAACCGCGAGATTCGGTATACCCATTGTAAGAGCCATGGGATTCACACAAGCCATGGGATTCAGCATACCCATTGCGAAGGTCCTGTAATTCAGCGTCGTTTATGTCGCAAGCATAGTCATAAGCCCTCTCAAGTGCATAATTATACACGTCTTAATAGGTAGCCTTATTAGTACTATTATTAGTATAGGCTTAAGTATAATTTTTAACTTTAGTGTGGGTATAATTCTAAGTATTAATCTCTATAGTATGAATAAAAGCCTTTTTATATATATAGTTATATATATCTTAGTAAGTAGTTTTATTTATACTTTTATTAGTATAACTCTAAATAAACTCCTTAGCCTTTATAATAATATATTTATAGGTATTTATTTTATTCTTATTATTAGAAATAATACTATAATTATTATTATTATTAGTATATATATAATAATAAGTTAAATTCCTAGTTCTCTATAAGGAATTCTCCTTATTATTTATAGGCCTATAGGAAGAGTTACTACTATAAGAGAGCTAATAGGGGTATATTTTATAGTATACTTAGGGTCTCTTAGGCTACTAGGTTTATAATAGTACTAGGCCTGGGATAGGTAGAGTTAGAGGTGGGAAATTA
Organism: Colletotrichum agaves; assembly: GCA_036785465.1. Lineage (NCBI taxonomy): Eukaryota > Fungi > Ascomycota > Sordariomycetes > Glomerellales > Glomerellaceae > Colletotrichum > Colletotrichum agaves. Next base: position 14,012 of record JAXISO010000569.1, on the reverse strand, counting down.
TTTATTAGTGTGGCTGATATTTACTTTAGTAGAGGGGAAGGTGGTGGTATTAATAGTTGAATAATTGGAGCTAGTAGTGGTAGGGATAGCGGCAGTGCAGAGGGCCTCTTCTATAAGGCTACTTCCACAGTTTGAGTAGCTAGATCCATATATATATAGGCTTACTTTGTGGTGTTATAGAGGGTCTGAAGGAAGGGAGCTGGGCTTTATTTGGCGTAGTTGCTGGGGGAAATAGTGGGATCCCTGTGAGGTTTAGTAGGGGGTCCAGGAGACTTCAGAGATAACAGTGGAGAAGGAGAGGGAGGCCTAGAGGGTACATAACCCTCTCAAAGATGGTGAAAAAGAGTGTTGTGTGAGGAGTGGTTAGTAGTGCAGATTCGGTAGCAACTTTGCTGGTTTTGAGGGCTACAACTATTAGTGTATATGTGGCGAAAAAGTGTGTTTCTGCTGTGGAAGTCCGCACTGCATTTGCAGTAAGGCTCTGGTTGGTGGCGATATTGGCGGCGAGGCTGAGGGCTCTGAATAGCCTCAAGGGCCTTGATTGACGGCCATTCCATTGGATCCCACGAGCCTCCCATAGAGGGCTCGTGAGAGTGGCATTGTTGGTTATGCGAAGAGGGTCGGCTTTGCGCGGGGTCTCGAGGGGATTCGAAGATTGTTGGTAAAGCTGGTGCTCGCATATTGGCGGCGGTTGCGGTGGTTTGACTGCGATCTCGAGAGGGATTACTGGCGCTGGTGAGTGGTATGGCTTGATTGGTGCCTAGATAACTGAATAACTAGGTGGTAGTGTATTTGCCTATATTAAGAGAGATATTATGAGATTGTGAAATATTGTGGGATTAATATAGTTATGCTATTAGTTGTTATAGTTTTTTTATTAGTGTAATATGTATTATTAATACTAAGATTTAGATATGTATAGAATAGTGTGTAGAAGGCTAAATATAGTATTATGGGTAGTGTATTGTAGTAGTATTTATTATAGTGGGTATAGTACTTATTATAATAAGTATTAGTATAATAAATTTGTAATAATGAGGTTAAGGAATATAAATATAAGTCTATAATTAAAATTCTCTTTTTACTATATAAGTTATTTATTAAGACTCTTTTTATTATTAATTATAAGGAGTTATTTTTATATTACTAATAATAAATTAAAATATATTTTAAGTTAGTAAATTAAGATAATATAGGTTTTTTTTACTCTTTATTAAATATATTACTCTTTATAGGGTTTATAGTATAATTAATAAGTTTAATCCTATTATAATAATACCTATAAACTAGCTACTATATAGAGTAAAGCCCGGAGCCCAGCTATTTAGTAGGATTATATAACTACTTTTGGCTATATATTTAGCTTAATACTATAATTCCTAATATATTTAAATCTCTTATTAAGTATCCTATAATTAAATATATTTATTTTATATATATATAAAAATATATATATAGAGTATTATTTAATAAAGTAATCACCCTTAGAATACTACTACTAATTAGTAGTAAAATACCCTAAGTTATACTACTTTAAATACTATAAATTAGCAAGGTTAAATAAGAGGAGATAATAGAATTTAAATCCCTTAGTTCTATTAATATTAGTTTTTATACCTAACTTATTATACTACCTAGAGCTACTAATATTAGGAGGCTACTAAAATAGCTTAATATTAAGTCCCCCCGCGTCCATTATATATTAAAACTACTTAATACTAACTTATCCAAACCCTTATTAATTATAGTAATACTTAAAGAGAAGAGAAAAAGAGAAATAATTAAAATATAATAAGAGAACCTCTCTAATCCCTTATTATAAACCTAATTACTATTAATTATTATATTCACTTAAGTATTACTAAAAAGCTTAAAAGTAATACTAAACTCAACTAGGGAATTATAGCTTAATAAGAGAAACTAAATAAATTATAGAGAGAGATATTTATCCTCACAAAACCGTGAATTTAGTAGTCTCTAATACTTATAAAAGAGCTATTATAAGCCTTAGAGAGAGAGATTCCTTATAATTAATATAATTACTAATTATATAGTATAAGTAATCTCCTAATCCTTTATTTCTATTAATATAAACCAAAAATATTATAAATACTAAAACCTTATATTAATCCAAGATATTTACTTCTATTCTCTATTAAACTCTCTTTATCTATAATAAATAAACTAGGAATAATAAAACTAAATAAAGCTAAAATAATTATTTAAAACCTAAATAAACCTCATAATTACTCTATATACTATAAATTAATAAATTAACTATTAACTTATCTCTAAGAAGCCTAAGGCTCCTATAATTAGCTCCTATTACCTCTAAAACTATTTACTTAACTAGGAGAGAGAGTTATTATATAATTATTTATTTATACTTTATAAGTTAATAATAATAACTAGAGAGAAAACTTTATAATTAGAATTACTCTACCTAGATTCTCTAAATCCTCTATAGTCCTAATAAATCCAATAAAGAGTTATTCTTAATTCACTATACCCTTAAGAATAGAATATAATTAATCCCACTATATAAGGCTATATACTATAATATACTAAGGGGGCCACTATATAATAAATTAATACTAGAATTATTTTCTAAATAGAGATCTATAAGAAAAAGTAATTTATAAGATCCTAGTTTTAATTATAATATTAGGAAGACTTTGGTTTCTTTATTTTTCTATAAATATACTATAAAAGACTATTTTTTAGTTATTTTTTAAGGGATTAACTTCTTAGTATTATAGGAGGTATATAATATTTTTATTATTTAAAGTTAAATTTTCTAAGGAAGTATTATTATCTAATATAATTTAAGATAATTATACTTCTATATTAGGGTCTACTTATTATAATCCTATGAATTTCTCTATTGAGTTATTTAAGACTTCTTCCTAATGGATTTATTATAGGGTATATTATTATTCTTAAGATTCCTATATTCTAGGGTTTTATATAAGTTCTAGAATATATTTAGTAGCTATATTATCTTCTATTTCCTTATTAATTTATTAAATATATTCTATATTATTATAAGTAAGTTATTAGTATTTAATATAACTTACTAGGGTACTTAGTTATTAGTACTATATAGTATTATTAGGTTCTTTCTAAATATATTATTTATAGGTTATAATACTTTATTAGAGTTTTTTAATAAAGACTTTATTCTCTTAAATAATAGATTATTATTTAATCCTATTATAATTAATATATTTAGTTTTTAATATTTTATTTAATTATTTAATTACCTTATAGGTAATTTTATTATTAGGATAGTATATTATAGTGAGTATTTATTAAATTAGGGGTAATATTCTAGTAGTATTATATTCTAATTTTCCCTATAGTTTCTTAGAATATTATTCTATATATTCCTTAGTATTTAAGTATATTCTATACTTATTATTAAAGTAGGTAGTTTAATTAGTTTATTTATATATTATTACTTAAATAGTTATATTAGTTTATTATTTTTTAAGTACTAGTTATTATTCTTTAAGTTATTTATATTCTTTTAAAATATATTCTTCTTTTTTATAGTTATAGTACTTAATAGACTTTTTTTAGTAATTATCCTTAATTATTTAGGATACTATATTAAAATTTATAAGTCCACTATATTATTTATAAGTAGTGGATTAATTAAATATTTATAGTGGGTATTTATTAAAGGGTTATTTTATAATATAGTTCCTCCCTAGGTAATAGCCTTTCTTAGGCTACTATTATTATCTAGAGTTAGCTAGTTATTATTATTCTCTTTTTTCTTTATATTATTTGAATAAATAATTATTAATTTTAATTATAAGTTCTATATATTAGAGAAAATTATTAGGTTAATTAATTTTAATAATTTTAATTTTAATATTATTCTTAAATTCTTAATAAAATATAAAAATCTTAGTTTTTTTAGTAAAATTAAATTAAATACTAAGTTATTTAAATAAAATAATATATTCCTTAGTTAATTTAATTTATTAAAGTTATATAAAGTTTTATTTAATTCTTTATTTTTTATTAGGGTCCTAAAATAGAGAGTATAAGGCTTCCTTAAATTCCCTAAAGTTACTATAAATATTATATATTTTAATTAAATATTTATTTAGGGTTTTATACTTAAGGAACTTTTCCTAGATTAATTTAAATTATTTAAGGGCTTAGTCTCTAAAATAAGTAATTATATATATAACTTTCTTAATTTTATTAGTAAAGTCTTTATAATAAAAGTTTTAATAATTCTTAATTTAAATTAGAAATTCTTTAAATTATCCTAGAGTACTATTATAAGTAATAGGAGTACTAAGTTTAAGTTTTTATTATTTACTTAAGGGGATTAAAATAATATTAATTATAATATAAAGAATTCTAATTTTATTTTAGAGTTCTTTAATATTAATATAATTATTCTATTCTTAAAATTAGAGGATTTTATTCTTAAGGTCTAAAATATATTAAGGGCTATTATTAAATTATTATATTATTTCTTTATAATTATAGAGCTTAGTAGTTATTTTATTATATATAATTTAGACTTTAGTAATATTAGTATTTTCTTTTTTAATTCTAGCCTAGAATTAATTATAGGTTTCTTTTTTAAGATTTACCTTATTATTTAAATTAATAATTATTAGGGCTCCCTTAAGTTCCTTAGCTAAGTTTATAGGCTACTTAAATAAAGAAGAGGTTCCTAGAGTAAATAATTTAATAGAGGTATAAAATAATATTATATTTATTATTATTTAGTAGGTATTAATAATTAATTTATTAAATAAGAGTAATTAAAATATTATAATTAATTTATTTAATAGTAGGGTTTTATTAATAGAAACTAAGAGTTAATACTAGTTAAATAGTACTAGGGCTTATTAAATAAGATTTTAAAGAGTAAGTAATTCTAATAATTAATTATAATTATTTTAAGGTTTTTATAATATAAGAAGAGACTAAAAGTATCCTAAGGGATAATTATAAAATTAATTATTAAAGAGTTATAAAAGTATAGTCTTAAGGTAAACCTAAATTTATATTATATATAAGTCTAAGATTATTCTCTTATTATTAGGATTAATATTTAATTATTAATTTATAAGAGAGAATTACTCTTAGTATATTAGTTTATACTCTTATTCTATTCTTGGGACTACTTATTAAAAGTTAGTTCTTTCTTATTATTATATAACCTATACTATAGTTCTTTTATACTAGGTGAGTCCTGAATATTCCCATGGTCCTATATATAAAGTGTTGTCCTAGTTACCTAGTATCCTTATAGGGGCTTCTTTACTAGTTATGCCTTATGGGTTATAATAATTAGATTAAGTAATAATAACTTTATTATTATTCCCCCCTAGAATAAAAGAGGGGTAGAGGGGGGTAATATTATAAATTATACTTAAATAATATTAACCTATACTTTATTTATACTTATATATTTAGTTCCTACTTAGTACTCTCCTAGTAGGCTCTTACTAGGCCCCTTATATATAGACTTTTTATTTATTATAGGAAACTTCCCTTTTTTCTCCTTAGTTCTTAATAAATAGTATTTTATATACTCCTTAGGCTAAATAAGCCTAGGCCTAGCCCTTTATATATAAAAAGAGAAATATCTTTAAAAGTATAAGAAAGTAAACTTTTATAGGAATTTATATAGAAAGTAATATTAAGTAATGTTATTATTAATTATGTTTTTTTCTAAGTTCTAAAGGCTTCTTTTATAGTAAGGGTAAGTTTTAAATATATTAAAACCTAGTTAAATAGTAGTTATAATTTAAATAACTAGTACTTGAATTACTATGTAGCTTATATACTAATATAAACTAATTAAAAGCTGTTTTTATATAGTATTTATATACTATATTATATATATTTATCTTTAATAGTTAATTTTATATAGAATCTTAAAGTATAATTTCTTTTATAAATTATTCTATTATATTATATAAATAGGTTTATAATTTATATATTAATGCCCCCCTATAAACTATTAATAATATATATATAGCTTATACTTTATATTCTTAATATAGAAAACCTAAAAACCTTTATAAGGAAGAAATAGAAATAATATTATTATTAAAAACCTAAAGATCTTTATAAAGTAAAATAGGAAAAATATTATATAATAAGTAGCTAAAAAACCTTAAACATTATATAACTAAGTTAATTAATTATTTGAAACTAAGTATAGAGACTATAAATCTATTTATATTATTATTGACTAAATAATAAACTTTAAAATAGACTTATTTATATATATATATTTAAATATATTTAATAAGTATAAGCTTCAAATGAAATAGCTTCTTTATAATTTATTAATACTACTTATATAAATTAAAGAATATAATAAATAATTCAAAATTCTCTCTTATAAATTTAAAAATCATATTTTATTTAGTAAATATTATTTATATTATATAGTAGTAGAATATTATAATCCAAATCTAAGCTACTTTTTATAACTAGTATAATTATATAGTAATAAGCCGAGCTTCTTAGAATATTACTAAGAAGTATCTTTTATATTATAAAGTATATATATATATATATTAATATACTTTAAATATACTTAACTAGAGAATCTAGATTTAAAGATCTATAAAAATTATAATAAAGATAATAAATAAATATTATTTATATAAATAAAGTAAGAACTATATTATCATAATAATAAGTATAAGTTAAATAGTTTTATAGTAATTAAAACTCTTAATTATCAAATAATAGGTATATTATATATAATCCAGGTCTCTGCACATATAAGCCATGTGTAAGTGGGTCGAACATAGGGGCGTGCTATGTAGTGGCTGCGCCACGCTTGGGTGGCTTCGGCGCCGCGCAAAGCGGATCCGCCGAGGCCCTCGCACTGCATGCAGCCTTCCAGGTTGTATTTGACATTATCTGACAGATGTTGGTTGGGTGGGGTCTTATCTGATGATTGTTCCATTGATCGTCGGTTTCCGCGGAGGCGACGAGGGCAACTGACGTCCAGCACGGACGCCTGTTGAGCATAGTTCAACTGTCGCCGCAAGAACCGATTACTCCTCAATTATGCACAGCAGACACGCACTGCGTAAGACTTCACACCTTTCTCCCTTCCCAACTACTTGTGTGCTCCGATAATCGGAGCCGGCGCGGGGCTACAACTGATCGGAATATCTACAGGCCTGTCTGGCACCAGTGCACCCGGGAGCACACCCTTTCTCAGACGTCGTAACCGACTGACCCCGCAATGGCTACCGACTGCCTTGATAAGCCGCACATCAACGACGCACTTGGCTAGGTTGTCAACTCATCAATCTTCAACAATGGTTCCAGCCGCCGTCAACAGTGTGCATGATGGTCCCAATGATGCTGTCAGCCAGAATGCTTGGGTTGGCCACCGTGGTGCTGCAGGTTTCGACCTGAGGAGTGAGTCTTATCCTGTAACATCCAAGAATTCAATCCAGTAACTCGCTCAAAGGTGATACTATGACAACTCCCACGCCTTCAATGCTCGTGGCCATCCAAAACTGCAGTTTACTTGACGATGTCTTCGTGGAGGACCCAACCACAATGGAACTTGAGGTTCACGTTGCTACGCTTGCGGGCAAAGAGGCTGGTCTTCTCGTTCTGTCAGGCACCATGGGAAACCAGGTTGCATTGAGGGCTCTCCTCACGCAGCCTCCTTACGGTGTTCTATGTGACCACCGCTCACATATCATCAAATATGAGGCGGGCGGGTTTGTTCATCCCTGCTGCTCTACATGGTCTGTTCTATCTTGCTTATGTCGTTAACAGTGTTGCATCACTTTGCGGTGCTATGGTCAAGCCAATTGTTCCAAGCAACGGGGCGTACCTAACCCTCGAGGACATTGTAGCCTACGCGGACCTGGACGACGACGTACACACTTGCCCTACGAAGGTTATCAGCTTGGAGAATACCATCAATGGCATCATTACGCCGCTCTCTGAAGTTAAACGTATTGCCGACTTTGCGCGCCAACACGACCTGAAAATCCACTGTGACGGGGCGAGACTCTGGGAAGCTGTGGCATCTGGAGCAGCTAGTCTTTCTGAGTACTGCTCGTACTTTGACACCGTTAGCCTGTGCTTCTCTAAAGGCCTCGGCGCGCCCATTGGCAGTATTGTTGTGGGCAGTGCTCAGCATATGAGGCATGCTCGTTGGATTCGAAAATCTATTGGAGGCGGTCTCCGGCAATCGGGAGTTGTTGCAGCTCCAGCCAGGGTCGCCGTCGATGAGACATTTGGAAGGGGCCCCAATGGCGAAGGGGGTCTGTTGAAAACTTCTCACGACACTGCCAAAAGGATCGAAAAGCTATGGATTAACCTGGGAGGGAAGCTCATACTCCCAGTGGAGACCAACATGTGCTGGCTCGACCTCAACGCTGTGGGCTGCAGCACGGAGGCTTTTGTGGCCTTTGGGAAGGAAGCTGGGTTGAAGCTGGGTGGTAGCCGATTGGTCATCCATTATCAGATTGCGCAGAACCAGGATGAGGTTCTCCCAAGATTGGAGCAAGTGTTCCGCCGTGCATTGGATGGCGGCAACAAAGGCTCAACAACGAATCAGAGGCTGTCGAGTATTTACCGCCCTCGTTAAGTCTAAGCTAGTAACAGTCGTCAAACTGTGAACGTGACGGCAAATATCAAGCTAATCAGACAAACGCCCGGTATGGTTATGTAAACATCCTCTTCGACTTCCATCCGTGCTTTCTCCCCTACAATTGCTTGTCGTTGCATACATGTAGTATGCGTATTTAACACCTCCGCCAGCATCTTAAAGGTTAGTATGGCATGGATCCTACTGTTACCAGGGGATCTGCTAGTACTGAACAGCTGACAGGGTCGTGTTTCAGCCGCAGTGCCCAACATTGTTCATCCCCTGAGCTCACGAAAATGCGCACTATATGCGTTTCTAGGAGGAGTTGCACAACGGGGCACGTATGTCTTCGGCGAGACCGAGAACGACTAACCAAATATATATGCGTCCGACATAATTAGAAAGGATTACGCAGTTTAATGATATTGTCCTGGATGTGAAGCTTGTGTATAACCCAGTATTTATAGTTTATAATAAATAGCATGATTGAATTATCCAAGTAAAGTATATTCCCTAAAGTTATTAATTTAAATTAAGTAGAGAAAATACTTTATTTTAATTTATAATATATAGTTAATTAAATAGTTATAAAGTATTATAAATATAATTATTTATATATATAGTATATATAAATTATATATAATTATTCTTAAGACTATATTATTATAATACTATTATTATAAGCCTAAGCTTTAAAGCTTATATATAGTAACTAGAGTAAGCCTTACTAGAGAGTCTTATAAGAATATAAAAAAGTTTATATATATTATAAGCTATACTTAGATAATATTAGCCTAGGCTTTACCTATACTTACTTACCTAGTCCCCACTTAGTACTTCTCTAGTGGGCCCCCACTAGGCCCCTTATATATAGACTTTTTATTTATTATAGGAAACTTCCCTTTTCCCTCCTTAGTTCTAAATAAATAGTATTTTATATACTCTTTAGGCTAAATAAGCCTAGGCCTAGCTCTTTATATATTTAGAACTTAGTCCTTATTTACTATATAAATAATAATAGGGTTAAGTATAACTCCCTACTAGTAAATTAATTAATTAATAAATTAGGCTCCTAGAATAAATAAAAGCTATTAAATAATATAATAAATAATATAATAGAGGGAATTAATATTCCCTATAAAATCCCTATAAAAGGCTCTTTTATAAATAAACTACTCTAGTAATAATTAGAATATTTTATTAGTCCTCTCTACTAGAGAATTATAAAACTAATAAATAAATTAATAAAAAGGGATACTACTACCTTAGTAAGTTACTTAATACCTCCCTAGGTACTTATATTTATTACTCTCCCTATAATAAAAAATACCCTAGCCTTAATACTAGTTATAACTCCTACTATATAAGTAGTTAAATACTTTACTTCCCCCCTAGTAATTACTTACTACTAAAAGCCCTTATTCCTCCTATTAAAGTTCTTAAGTAAATAAAAAGAATATTAAACTTAGGCTTAATAAATAAAAACTAAATTTAAAATTAATAAGTACTTTTATAATAATAACTTTAAATATTAATACTTAATTAATATTTATTTAAATATTAATTCCTAGTAGGTAATTAAAACCTTCTATATAATAGGGAATTTAGGTAGTACTTATAATTTAAATATATTTATAGTATACTTAAATTAAATATACTTAAATTTAAATAACTAGCCCTAAGTAATAGCCTAATTATAGGGACTCTAATAAAAGAATAATAAGAGACTTACTACCTTTTTTCCCCACTTTAAAAAAACCCTAGTAGAGACTAGTAAATATAATTAATTAAATATAGTTTAAATTTCCCTCCTAGAGACTACTCTAATACCTTATTTAAAGGAGCTTTTAATTACTATAGAACTCTTTATAAAGTATAATAAATAACTTATAAAAGTCTAGAATATTATATAGAAATTTAAATATATAAAGGGACTAGTTAATTATTACTTAGTACTCTATTATAGGACTACTAATTATAATACTAATAAGAATATTATAATAACTAGCTCTATAATTAAGTAGTATAACTACTAGGGCTTTATAAGGTCCCTCTCCTTTACTAATAATAACTTAAAGTATTAAAGAGACCCTTATAAGTATTATAACTATAGTAAAGTAGGTTATATTTAGTAGAATTATTTAAATTAAAAGAAGAATACCTCTATAAGAGTTTTAAAGGTTAAATTACTTATAAATAATATAAATAAGAACCTAGAGAATAATAATAACCCCTTAAGTAATAAGGAGTTAGGAAAAAAATAACTCTAGTATAAAGTTAGGTACTAGAGCTAACTTAAATAAAAGTCTAAGAATAGAGAGAGTAATAAAAGTAAAAATAAAAGAGTAACTAGTAATTAATTACTATTTAAATAAGAATTAATAAAGACTATACTATTTATATACTAATTAATATTAATTATAATATATATACTATTATTAATACTTTCCTTATAAAGAGACTCTATTTATTACTTATTAATAAAAGGAAGAGAAAAATAAGGGAGTATATTACTAAGTTATTACCTAGTAATACCTAGGGAATTATTATTCTAACTCTAGAGATTAATAAGTATATATAGAAGATTTATACTTATATAATTAAAAGCCTCTATTCCCTCTTATACTTTAATAAGCCTTAAATAGAGAATAACTAAGTAGTCTATAACACTAGGGCTTAATAAATAACCCACAGAAAAGTGAGTATAATAACCTACTTAGAGTACTAAGAAGAACCTATAAATCTTTAAGAGATCCAATTAGCCTACTTACTAGGGGTAAACTCCTTTACTTTCCTATACTAATATATAGTTAAGGCTAATAAGGAGGTACCTACTACCTACTAAGTAATATTTATAAGCCTAAAGAATATTAAGAAGGCCCTAGTATTAAAAAAACCTATTAATTCTAGGGATTATATACTAATATATATTCTTAAGGAGTTCCCTAACTTATTCTAATTTAATATAGCCTACTAGTTACCCCCTATTTACTTTAGTATAAATTATAAAATCCCCTTAGTCCTAAATAAGAAGGGCTATATACTAAAGCTCCCCTAGGGACTACTATATAATATATTAAGAGAGGAGCTTCTTATACTAAAGAAGACTTTAGAGAACCTATTAAATAAGGGCTTTATTAAAGTTAATAACTCTATTATAAAAGCCCTAATACTCTTTATTAGGAAGTTAAGAGGAGGGATTTATTTTTATATAAATTATTAGGCCCTAAATACTATTACTAAGAAAGACTAATATCCACTACTCTTAATTTTAGAGACCCTCTAGAGAGTAGTTACTATAAAATAAGATACTAAACTTAATATAATTATAGCCTTTTATAAAATTAGAATTAATAAAGTTAACTAGGAAAAAATAACTTTCTAAATAAAATATAAATTATTTAAATAGGTAATCTACCCCTTTAGCCTCACTAGGGCACCTATTACCTTCTAATAATATATTAATACTTACCTTTATTAATTCCTAGATAACTTTATTATAACTTATATAAATAATATTCTAATTTACTTTAGTAAGTCTTAAAGTAATTATAAGAATAAGGTCTACTAAGTACTTAATTACCTCTTAGCTACTAAGTTATAATTAGACCCTAAAAAGTATAAATTCTCTATTATTAAAGTTAAGTATATAGACTTTATAATAACTATAGGAAAGAGTATTTCCTATAATCCTAAGAAATTAATTATAATTACTAGCTAACTCCCCCTAATAACTCTTAAAGGGGTCTAAAATTTCCTTAAGTTTACTAATTACTATAAGGTCTTTATACTTTAATATAGTATAATTATAAAATTATTAATAAAATTAATAAAAAAGAATACTCTCTTTAAGTAGGTATTAAAGTAGTAGTAGGTATTCTAGGAACTAAAATAACTCTTTATAACAAAATTAATACTCTACTAATTTAACCCAAATACCCTAATAATAATAAAAATAAACTACTCTAACTTTATACTAAGAAGTATACTAACTTAGGAAAATAAATAAAGTACTAAGTACCTAGTAATCTTCTACTTATAATATCTCTCCCTTATTAAGTATAATTACCCTATTTATAATAAGGAACTTTTAATAATATTATCCTACTTAAGAATATAAAGAGTAAAACTAGGGAGTACTAGGAGATTTAAGGTACTTATAAATTATAAAAGTCTTAAGTACTTTATAAAAAAGTAATACTTTATAGAAAAGTAGAGCTAATAAACTAAGGAGTTAACTAAGTATAACTTCTACCTTAAGTACTAACTTAATACCTAAGTAATAATCCCTAATACTCTCTTATACTAAAAGTAAAATACCCCTAAAAACTAGAATAATAATTAATAATAGGGGTAAGTAATTTAAATTATCCCTAATAATACTTAACTTAGTAGGCTCTAAGTAGGCTATATAGGAGTTAATAATACTTAAATCTTTAATAATAAACCTAACCTCTAAGAACTCTAGAATTATATTATAAGGAAGAATACCTAGTACTAGTAAGTCTATATAGTTATTTACTAGGGGGACTATAGTTTCCTACTAAACCTCCACCTTAAAATATAAATTATAAAGTATAAAATAAATACTCTAAGTAGACTAATATTTTAGGGGAGATTATAGGTTCCTAGTAATAATAATATAAATTACCCCCTAAATAAATTTAGAATAAAATTAATATAAGAATCCCATAACTCTAGTATTATAAATTACCTAGGGAGGAATAATACTCTAGAGATTATAAGTAAGAGGTTCTATTAACTAGGGTAATCCCAAATAATATAATAATTTATAAGAAACTATAATATATATAAAGGGGTCTATATTTAGAGATAAACTAAAAGGAATTTCCTAAAGTCTCTCCTAGTACCTAACTAATTATATTTTAACCTCTCTATAAACTTTATTATTAATCTTCCTCTAATAAAGGGAAGGAAGAGTTATTATTTATAAGTTATTATAAATTACTTAAATAAGTCCCTAACTCTAGAGAAAATAAATATAATAGAGGCTAAAGTTTATACTTAGTAATTCCTTATTTACTACTACTACTTCTATAAAATACTATAATTTATTATTAATAATAGGGGGTTAAACTAAATAAATTACTTTTTAAAGAAGTTCTATAGGCTAATAAGTATAACTTACTTACTAAGTACTAAATATTACCTATAAATAAATAATAATATAGAGTAATATAATTAGGAAATCTAAGCTATACTAAGGGCCTTTATTTACTAATTCTAGGATAATTAGGGGGACCTACTACTTATTATTTAATTAGTACTCTATAATTAATAATATAACTCTATTAAAATAATACCTTTTTTTATAGAGTATAAGTACTATATTAATTTAATTCTAGTAATAGAGAAGATTACTAGAGTACTCTTT
>JAXISO010000568.1:0-17315 GCA_036785465.1 Colletotrichum agaves | reverse complement strand
TTAAAAGTTTCTTATTACTATATTAGCTTATATAAGGCTCTAGTTATATTTATAATTAGCTTTAATTACCTTTTTTAAGGATATATACCTTTTAATTCACTTATATAAGCCTTTATAAAGAATTTTAATAATATTACTTATTAAAGGTAAAATATCCTAATTATTATTAGGAATTATAAATACTATGTAATATAGTCCTAAATAGATAACTAGTTATTATTTATACTTTACCTAGTTTTTTAACTTAGGCTATTACTTTATTATTATTTTAGTAATATTTTATAAATATTTAAAATATTACTTACCCTTAATTAAATTATAAAGGTTATTATACTTATAAATTATACTTATTAAAAGTAGTAAATAAAGATATTTAAATTTATTATTTAGTTCTTAATTATAATTAGAATAGTACTTCTATATACCCCTTTTAAAGTATACCTAGTAGAAGTATATATATCTTTAGACTTATTAGTCCTAGTTATAGTTTTAACTATTAACTTTATACTTTAGATAAGACCCTAGTCCTAGAATAAATTAGTACTAGTAATTAATATTCTATTATTAGAGTGGAAATTAGCCTGAATTTGATCCTAATTTAATTCAGTAGTAGCCTTACCCCACATATATACCTAATCCTAATTAATAATTATACTAATTATATTAACTTTTTTTTTAGCCTTAGTTATTACTTCTAGAAGTAGGTACTTCTATTTAATTTAAGTATTATACTTTTCTTTAAAAAGTTAGAAAATATAGGTAAATATATAATAGTATATATATTATATTTTACTATTAATAAAAACTTAAATTAGAGGAATTATTAAATTAAGTTAATTAAAAGTTATTAAATAATTATTATTCTTATCTTTTTATAATTAATTACTAAATTATCCCTAAATAATTTTAACTTTATTTAAATAATTTATTTACTTATAATTTATATTTAAAATAAAGTAGTTTATACTAATAAGGGTCTATTACTAGACCTATTATAAATAGAAGTAAATAATTATCTAGTAATACTTATTATTAATAAAGTATTAGATTTATTACTCTATTAGCTTTAGTTTATTATAGGTAATCTTTATATTTCTTACCTAGCTTCCTTCTTTCTCTTATATAAAGTAATTATAGAAGATAGTAAAATGGGATACTTTAAGTAGGAATTAAAGTAATTACTATTTCTTAATAATTATATAAAAATAATTATTATTAATAAGACTTTTATAAATATTTATAAAGTATTATTCTTTATACTCTTAAATAAAGTCTTATAATTTATTTAATTTCTTAAATATATTTAAAATTTTAAGTTAATAAAGTCTTTATATTTCTTAAGGTTAAATTCTTATTAAGTATTATATATAGTTAATTAATTCTTTAAATTATTTTTATAATTCTAGTAGTAATATTTAGTAGTACTTTTCCTATAAGAGGTAGAATATATTAGTATATATTATATAATACTAAGATTATTTATAGTATTATTTCTAGTAAAAGAGGAATAATAAAACTAAATTTAACTTTATAATTAATCTTAGTAAGCCTTATATTATTACTTATATATAAATAATTTAAAGTTATTAAAATTAATAATTATTTTTAAATTATATATTTAAACTTATTATATATTTTCCTTCTTTATAATATTCTTATAAAAAAAGAGTATACTTCCTCCTCTTTATTATAATAATTATTATATAGAATATCTTTAATAATAGTAAACTTATTTTTAAGATTTAAAGTAAGTATACTATAATAATAGTTTATATTAAATTAATCCCTCTTATTAATTAGTTTATTAATATAATAAATATAAATTTAGTTAAAATTTATAAATTAATTATAGAATAAACTCTTAATAATAAGTTTATAAGTATTTATAAATAGTTAATAAATTATATATCTTTTAAATAAATACTTTATTATAAAAGCCTAAATAAATAATTAGATTTTTATATTTTAAATACTTTTTCTTAAGTATTCTTATACCTAATTACTTTTTTTCTTATTATAAGTATTAAGATCTTTATTATAATAGACCTCTAGTACTTATAAAGAGTATTAGTTATTAATATATAGGTTATATTCTAAAGATTCTTAGCTAGGTATAAGTATATATAATTACTAGTATACTTAAAGGTTAATTATATTAGAAGAGTACTCCCTATAGTAATATATAAGGTTTAATTAATAAGTCTAAGCTTTTTAATATAGTACTATATAAACTCCTATAGTTTTATATATTCCTTATTACTTAGTACTTTTATAGGAATAATATATATTATTCCTCTAGGTAATATTTATAGTATTTTAGGAATAGAGGGTAAATATAGAACTTCTTAAATTTAAAGTATATTTCCTTTAACTTATACTTATTTATTTAATTTAGGGAAAGTAAATAAGAGTAATATATACTCTTAAGGCTTAGGCTATTTTTCTTTAAATTAATATTTTTATTTATTATACTATTAAAAAACCTTATTAAATTTAGTAATATTTTTTTTACTAATTCCTTAAGTAATCCCTTCTTATTATTATTAAAATTATAATTAGAATTATTACTATTTAATAATACACTACCTAATTTAGATTTACTATCTTCTTAAGGAAAAACTAGAAATATCTCCTTAATTTTATTCTACTAGGATATATTAGGTAGTAGAATAATAGCTATAAGGCTTTTTATATAGTATTATGTGGTTAGTGTATAAAAGAAAACTTAGTAGGAATTATACTCTATTTAATCCCAAATTAAATTACTACTAAGTGTATTTAAGCCCAAGCCCTTAGGGTTTAATTACTATGGATATACTGGAGCAACTGCAAATTAATTATAATCCACTACATCCCTCAGGTCAATTCAACTTTTAGTGGAGGCTCGGATGAAGGAGGGTAACAATCCTCGGGTGAGGTTTAGTCTGGTCTTGGTCGGCGGAATGGGAAATATATGGTCAAGTGATGGGCGGGGCCTTGCAAACTCTGTTCGGGCGAGGCTTGCTGTCCCCTTCAAGTAAACACGGGATGAAAGAGGGGAGGTTTCAAATGCCCAATGTCGGACATTACACCGTCGTGTGAGATGACGCGCGGGGCCGACGGTACGATTGCGATAGGATGGATCAGAAAACGGTGTTAGAGGAGAGTCCCTTCTTCCATCGCCGGCCGGTCGACGAGGCATTGGCGGCGGCTGGCTGGCTGGTTATGCGACGCCAAATGAGTTCCCAATGCCCATCCATGATGTTCCCCAGGAATGTCACCCTTTACAGCCCCGAGGAAGAGCACAAACGGGAAGCCTGATCGCGCGCACATGTCGCGTGGTCCCCAATTTCGCAGGGTTGTTGGAGGTTCCGCGGCTGTCCCGAGTCCCCCTTCTCTTCCTCTACGCGGGTCTAATTAACCCCTGCCTCCCTGCCCGGAGTCAACCGTCGCGAGGCCCATGATGGATCGGCGGCGGCCTGGGCTTTGGCAGCTGGGCCCCCAGAGCTGCTCTAGCCCGTGTCAGGTGCCGAGGTGCATACTCAGCATTGCAGAGAGCAGCCAGCATTGGCACACTCCCAGGTCGGATCCCAAGGTTGTGACGGTTGCCGGGAAAGCTAGAAATCTCGATGAAGAGGAGGGGGAAAAAAGCAAACATGCAATTGCCGCTGCGCATATTGGAAGGCCGTCGACAACCCGTGGTCTCGGCTAGTCGCAAAGAAAGAGAAGACAAGACAAGCTTACTATGTGCTGTTGCTGCAGTACCTTAGGATCACACCTGGAGCTGCCATCTCGTCGACGCCCCTAGATGTCCGACGATGAGCTGGTGACGTAGCGGATGCGCAGGCCCAAGCTCTCGGCCTTGCCCATGTCTGCTCTGAGCTCATCACCTGCTCTGTCTTCTGGCCCCATTGGGACTTCGGTGTCTCCGGCACATTTGTGGCATAGACCGGCTGAGGGGAAGGCTTGCCCAGATTGGCTGGGCTGGAACGTCAACACGTATCGGTCAGTCGGTGATTTGGGTGCCAATTGTTTAGATTGCCGTCCATCGAGATGGGTAAGAGGTTCTGCAAAGTCAAAAGCCGAAAACATGGGGGAATTGGAAAGCCCATTTCCAACGCCTGTATTAAGCTAAGCTGACTGGCCTGTGCGTCCGAGACGTCACGTAGCCAGCACAGTCGTGGGTTCCATACCGTGATCCAGGGATTTGGAGAATCAAGACAGGGGAGGGAAGGCTTCATCCGCCCAAATCTGCTTCAGTCATTTGCTCAGGGGGTCAGACCCTCAAGTCTTATTCCAGTAAAACGAAAACCTGCCATCGTTCCGCCAAATCGATTTATATAATATTCAAAAGCACATGTTTTCTATAAAACTCATTAGGGTGAGATATTACCACATAGACACATGTACCCATTACTTATAAGGTCTCGCCCTTCTGTGTGAAAACGGCCATTGCTCGAGTGCCATGAGGTGTTGCGGATGGTTGATATCGACACCATCTTCCGTACATCAGATCAATCAAGAGTAGGTCTGGTAGATTTAGATGTTCATAAACCGAAGCAAGATCATTGCTCCCTTTGTTTTCCTTCATCTTGAACGAGCCACAGTCCTTTGTCATGTAGAGGCAGTCTTCATCACAGAGCGTTCCGCTTTGCGGTTTGAGGTAGCTAAAACGGGATAAATCGTAAGTTGCAGTTTGTGTAGTGACCTAAAACCGTCCTACACTCATGCATCCTTTCCACGAAATTTACAATGCGCATAAGTCTCGTCTTTAGGAATAAGTAGTATCTTGCTTCCATGGCAGGGAGAAGCATACGTCCTATAATGCATGACGGCGCGTGCTTAGGTCTATTTCACGCGTTGATGCCGAAGTCAGTATCAATAAGACGTGTGTAACGAAGTGATTCTGGTGTGGTGGCACAAATGTAAGGTAGGTCTAGAGCGCCCGATATTCCCAGTCGACTCCGTGTGGCCGATCCGGTCCCGTCCAGACGGGCGGGGATCCACACCGGGCGGCAACGCTCCGGGCTCCTTCATCGGGTCGATCTGTCCCAGTCTCGGCATCTCCCCCCTAACCCCCCGGGCACCTCAGAACAGTCCACGGAATCATTGGCCCATTCCTTTCGTCTTCTGACACGGTAAAAACGCCCGATATCGAGTCGTCAAATCGCTACAAATCTCGGAACGAGAAGCTAAGACGAAAAGGCTTAGGCTTCATCTGAACAACGCCTGTTTTTGCCATGTGAGTACATCCTTGGAGACACCATGCATTTCGGACATGGGCCAGAATGGTGGCAACTGGCTCATCCCCTCGCGTGACCACGGGCCAAAACTTTCTCTCGCCCAATATCAATGTCATGAGAGTAGAAGCATTAGCAAACTGCCCTGAACTAAACGAAAGTCAAGAGTCATTGAAACGATACGGTCATGCCATATCAAGCTAGTTTCTTAGTTTGCTCCCAGCCACACGGTAATTGTGGGCTCAGTTGGATTGCCGTCTGCTAGTGCCGGCAACCAGCATCGCTCATCATCACCCGTCTCGATCTGGAGTTCGTAGTCTGGGGTAAAAGATTCCAACGTTCGTTCCATGCTGAAAGTTTCATCCAGGGGAAAGGGGTGGCCATATTAAGGCATGGCTAAATAACTACTGAGCTTCTCGAGTGGCTCGGCTTCGCTGGGGGGTCAAGGCCAAGTCTCCCAGCCAAATCCGGAAACGCGAGATGGACTCGACAAAAATCCGACGCGCCCTTGCCGTCCAACGGGAGATGCTGGACAGTAGTCCGCCAACCACGTCGAAAAAACCAAACGGCCCCGATTCCGTGCAGTAGCCAAAAGGAAGAGAAGAAGGGGAGAGGGGTGGGGAATTACCATGTCCAAGGAAACCTGATTTCGCCCGGGCCGACCAAGATGCTTAATTTCCTTATTTTCGGGATCGATTGCAACGAGACCGAGCCTTGGGTGTATGCCCAGCTTAAGGCGGAACTGAGGCACGGAAAACGGTACTGTCAACCTAGAACTTTGCTGAGTCGAACCCGGCAGTCAGCTGCAGGACCTGCTGCGGGTCTGGACCGCAACCGCGTCAGAGAAGCAGTAAACGTTTCCCCGGCTGCAAATCTCGGGGTGACGAACAGAGAGCACTCCCATACGACCGGACGATGACGGCGGGCTTGTGAAGCTCCCGCAATGCGCCCAAGTTGGCTGGGCTGCGGACGGCAAAAGGTCAGAAGAACGGCTGACACATGGATCTCACGGAGTAACGGATGATCCACAAGAGAGAGAGACAGACAGACAGAGAGAGAGAGAGAGAGAGGGGGGGAGGGAGAGAGACCAGGGGCGTGATCGGCAACCACGGTACGGTCCACGGTACGGCTCGGTGAAATGTCGGGTCAGTAAAATATTGCTCAGAAATTTGTTTTTTGAGGGACTATACCTTTTTTAGTAGTATTTTTCGCCGGCAACCTCCGTACCTCTCCTGGACCATAAAATCCTAAAATTATGCAAATCTTGGTATATACCCCCCTTACTTGACTTATTAGAAGTTATGATTTTTCTACTGTATAGCAATGCACTATATAAATCCTTATAGGGTGCTCTAGAGTACCCTATAAGTATACTATATAATAGTATTATTAATAGAACCTTAAAGTATAGTAAATATTAAAACTAAAGAAGTTAAACTTTATAATATATTAATAGTAGTAATAATAATAGTAGCCTCTATAATTACTACCTTAAATAGTATTCAAAGTATTCTAGCCTAGTAGAAGTTAGTTATAAATAAAGGGGAACTAGAAGTAACTTAGAGGTTTACTTAGTACTTTATTAAAAGTAATAGAAAATACTTTTTTAGCCTATTTTATATAAATAAATATTAATTTAGAGTTCTTATTTAATAACTAGGGAAAAATATACTTTTAAGGGGGTTATAATATTTTTCTATTAAATAGAAAGTTATAATTTTTTTACTTATACTTATAATTAATAACTTATAATAACTTATTAATTACTATTTTTAAATTAATTAATTCATAGTATTAATAGTATTTAATAAGCTCCTATTATACTTTATTAACCTCTATAAAGTATATATATACCTAGTTTAAGTAGGTAAAGTCTCTACTAATATTAAAAAAGACCCTAAGTAAAAACTCTTTATTAGTTATATTAGAGTAATTAATAGTATACTAATTTATATATTTATACTTAAAGGAAATAAATAAAAGAAGTAGAGGAATTAGAAGAGTATAATTAACTAAAATATATTTATAATAATAAGGTTTAATAATAACTTCTTATATATACTTACTAGTATAAAGAGATTAATTTATAATACTTGGCTAATAATATTTATATTTAATTAAGGGTTTATAATATTATTATAGTAGTACTACCTTACTAATATGGGATTTAGTAATTAAAATAAGCTTCTAATTCTATATTATAAGACTTATTATTATCTATAAAATTAAAGGGATACTAATAAGCCTCCAGAGATAATAAAAGAGTTATATAACTTATAATATAATTAATTATAAGTAATTATTAAGTAGGTATTTAGTTAATTAAAAAGGAAGTAAGTAATTATTTACTTAACTACACTTAAGTATAATTTTTATAACTAGATTATAATTATTTATATAGTAACTAGTCTCTATAATTTCCTAATTCATTATATAGAGAATAAATTCATAGTTATTAAAAATAGCTTTACTAATAATAATAAAATTATAAGATTTATATAGAGAATAAGGTAGTAGTATAGAGAATTAATTAATAATATTTATTATTATATAGTATAATATATATAAAAAGAGTAAAAGACTTAAGTAAAATAAAAAAATATAAGTTTTTTACTATTATTATAACCTATCCTATTACTCAAAAAATAACTATAATTACTACTTTAAAATATATAAAATATATACTCTTTTAATTATATTACTTAGTAAGTAATTCTATAGTACTACTTTAGATACTACTAAGTTAATAGGCTTTTTACCTAAATTATTAAAAATAATAATAAAATTATTTAATAATAACTCCTCCTTAAATCTTATAAAATTTATTTATACCTTCTCTATTACTATCTTATTATTAATAGTCTCCTTTAACTTTAATTTCCTCCTAATAATAAATTTACTAAAGAGTTAAAATAACTTACTAATATATACATTACCCTCACTAATAAATAATATTTTCCCCCTTTTTAATACTAGTAATAGTAATTTTTTAATATTAATTACCTTAGAATTTTATTACTTTACTGGGGTTAATGAAATTATTAATCTATAACCTCTTACTAGTATTAAGCTTAATATTAAACCTCCTCTTTATTATATATAACTTTTTAAGTAAGAGAATTATAATAAATTAGGGTTAATAAAAGAATTATTATTATTATTATTATAATTAATATTAACCTCCTTCTCTTTACTATTATTATTAGGATTTAAAGAGTCCTTCTCCTCTATAAAAAGATTACTTATAGTATATATCTCATTACCTATACTTATACTATTATTCTAAATCTTATAATATAACCTAGAACTATTTAGACCCTTATTAAATACCTATTTAACCTTAGGATTATTTAATAGGAAAGTAACTTATATATTATTATTATAAATAACTTTCTTATTAGTATTAAAGTTATTATTAAATTTAAATATAATTAATAATTATATATTAAATCTCTTTTACTTAGTATTATATTTATTAAATAATTAAATTATAATAATAATTATTATAAATTATTTCTCTTTATTAACTTTCCTAGCTAACTCCTCCTATAATAGCTTTTAAGTAATTACCTTTTTAGTATTTAAATATTTATCCTAATATATAATAATAAATTCTTCTATATACTAAATAGTCTAATTAGGCTTTTATATAGTATAAGGCTTTTTATTACCTTTTTTTAGTCTAGAAGTATTAATTATTAATACTAATAGTATAGAGTTAGAAGGAGTTTTATAGGAGGGTAGGGGGGTATTATCTCTTATAGGTAATTATAAGGCTAGTTATTTATAACTTATAGAGGGTAATAATAATTAGGCTAACTTAGAGTAATTCTTAATAATAGGCTAGGTAATAATAGTATTACTATAGACCTCTAGCCCCTTATCAACCTATTAATTATATATTATTATTACTATTATTATAGTATTATGGGTATATAATTATGAATAGCTTTATATGGAGAGGTATAGTATTCTACCCCTTAGTGATAATAATATCGAAAATTTACTAATAATGGGTAGGGATGATCTGGGTAGGTGGTGTGGTGCCACCACAAGTTCGCCATAAGTATGGGTCAAATGTGTACTTTAGCCAGTTTCACTATGAGTAGGTATTGAAAAAAGCCAATGTAATGTACCCCCCGAACTATACTGTGGACCGTACTGTGGTTGCCGATCACGCCCCAGAGAGATATTGCCGCCTTGGAACATGGGGCTCGCTCCTGTCGCAATATCCCGCCGGGACGAGGTGCATTTCGTCTCATAAAGGAGGAGAAATCGAGAGGGTCGTATGTGATATCAGACTTGCCTGCCCTGGAAATCCTACAGTTCTGACTCGGTAGCACGCATGCCGACTCGGTCGTCCCGCACGGCACCCTCTATAACAGTATGGCAAGAAGCTTTTTATTTTCTCCGGTCTATGTCCTTCGAGATGCCATCCCTCACACACATGTCCCAATGGAAAACTTCAACGCTGATGACGTGGTTCGTGTTTCTTGGGACGAAAACCGTACACTCCATCAGCCTGGTAAATGGGATGTCAAGGACCGCAGCAAAGCAAAGAGGGCGGATATAGAGTTCGCGCTTGCATTCCCCTGCTGCAATGAAACGGCGTCTCTAGTCATGAGCTTTTCAAATCTTCCATGAAGAAACACACAAGGCAGGACGGACCAGACTTGTTGGAGAGGGGTCGTGATTCGAGCCAAATTCAGGCCATTGTGCGACTGGCCCACCCAGGATTGGATGAACGTCGTCTCGAGCTCGGTTGGGGGGGGGGGGAAGGGGCCCTTCATTCACGGAATAACGAGAGAGTTGACCGATTCGGCGACAACATCCTGCCCTGGTTTGCGTTCTTCGCGGTCTTGGCCAGTGCTGCTTCACATGCGCAGGCCGACGTGGTTACCACTTGCAGCAACCGGTCGCCGACTGCTCTGCAAGGTTCGATGCTTGTATTGTTCGCCCGGTGGCCGTCCTCGGGCCGTCAGATGGCGCAGCTCGCACGGCGACTCCGGCGACGACTCGGCAAATGAAGGGCGTTGCGATGTTCATACGTCGGCACGTTTCGACGTTGTAAACCGGAGCCTTGGTGGTTGCGGGCCAGGAGTAAGTTTGACTCGGCGCGTCTTGACGTGTGACATTGCCCTCTGCAGCAAGCTCGGCGCAGCGGGAATTCGGGGCCTCGTGACATAATCCGGACAGCAATCACCCAACCACCGAAGTGAGCGAGATTTGGTGAGCCCGGATTGCCTGGGATCGAGAGATTGCAGGATGCAAGGTCCCTCAACATTCGCTCCGTCGAACCGACAAGCTACAACATGACGGGGAACATCAGCAAGCAGACAACAATAAACGAAAAAAACCTTCTGAAAGGTCCATGGTTTTCTAACCCCCGCATCGGTGAACGCATCCGGACACCATTCGTGCGCTAGACATGGCCCGTCTAGTACTTTTGTTCACTAATTATAACAAGGTTCTAATTCCCCCCCGTCATGGATGCTGCAGCAGACCATCACTAGCTTGCCTGCGTGTGTTGTTATTGGCGTGGACGACGATCTCTTCGGTCCCTGGAAGAGTTCTAGAAGGTGAGCGGGATGACCTTCCGACCAAGGCAGTCTGTCCCGGAGCCTACGAGGAGGGGCCGGAGGAGAGGGGCCGGGAAAAGGAAGCCGGGTTCGAGAGGCGTCTTTCGGAAGGGTGGGGGTGCCACACACACACACACACACACACACACACACACACACACACACATCTCCCCCTCTCCGTCGGGGATAACAGAGACGAGGGGGTTTAGGGGGAAAAAAATCCGATAAAGGCAGCATCAGAAAGGATTCAAGGTGGTGGGAAGTGACAGGATGGCGTAATGGAGGGTGCGAGCGACAGGGAACTTACAAGACACTTGGCTGGTGAAAGAAGCTTCAGACGCCAGCTACGTCGCGAAGAGGAGGGAACCCCGAGCTGCTATCGAAACCCTCCCGCCGTCTCATCCCTCTTTCCAATTTTCTTTTTCGACGAGATGGTGCCGTGAAAGGACCGACGCTGCTGCGTGGTAACAGGATGTCGCCGAAGGTTATTTCGAGTTGGGTCGAGGCCTGGGCTAAACGGGTAGCTCTCTCTGGTTGTGCAAGGGATTCTAGACTTTCGGGGGGGAAAGAACCTAATGGGCGAGCATTGTCGCGAGCGAAGTAGATTGAATTGACGGATGACTGAGCAGTAAGCATCCCCAGGTCAGAGAAGGGCAGTCGCGTGGTCGACATGGCACTGGATCTTGCGCTTCCCGAGAGGCGATTGACATGCTATTCAGGTTGCACTGCCCCTGGCCTACCAGCGGCAATAGGCTCTGTTTTTGCCGACGTCAGCCTCCGTCTCGTTGAGCAGTTTTTGTTGACAACCCCTTCGGACTTACCAACCATATCTGGTCACCTCACTCCCTTTTTGCCTTCCTGTTTGGTAGGGGAAGGCAACTGGTCACTTAGCTTGGCCATCATGAACGGGATGAATCCGAAGCGCGGAAAGAAAGCCGGGTCTTGACGTAGCGCAAAAAAGCTAATTACATTTCTGTCACTGACGAACTTCAAGTACCGTTACAAACTTGTCACAGAAGTATCTCGGCAAGTACCAAAAAGTACCGTCGCTCCTGAATCGTTGACCGCTTTAGAGCTACGCCCAGTTCCACGAAGAAAAAAAAATCGATTTCATGAGAGGGGAGACCAGAAAAACCATTAGCCCGCCGCGCTGTTGCAAGGGACACCGGATTTCGGTCGGCAACGCACAACGGACGGCAGAGCATCCGGGCCACCGTGCGGTGTGTGGTTCTTTGAACGTTGGCAGCGAGTAGAAACGCTCCAATGGCAGAGGGTCGGTATGACATCAACTTCCCCATCGTCGATGATTAGACAGGTGCCGACGCGCCAGCCTTGGGGTTGATCATCGCGCAATCCGCTCGCAGAACATCACAATGTCACCATCATTTCAGCCTTGAGATCGATTTGGATTTTTTCTGTCGGTGCTGGGCCAAATTGGGAGGGGGGAAGTGTGGAATTACAAACTCGTAAGTCACCGTTCACCAGATCGTTAGAGCCAAATTGGGGGAAGACACCAGACGTCGATCGATTCCAGGGAAACTTGACACGGTTACCATGCGCTCACTGCTGGAGTCACGATGGGACGGGGTCTCAGAAGGGGCGAGAACATGAACTTGTTTCCCCATCGATGATGTCGTCTAGTGGAGAATAGGGGTCCAAAAAAAGAAAAAAAGGGTTCACCGAAAACTCAGATCGGATCAGCTTCAATACTTGTGTTATTCGAACTCAATGCCCCTGCTCCTCTGCCCCGTGGGGACCCATGATTTCGTCAACGGGGACCACATCTTTGCCCGGTTAGAGGGAGGTACGATGTTTCTTAACACCTACCTCATTAACAAGCTGTCCATGACCTGGAGGGGAAAAAAGGTAACGAGTCAAAAAGACCAGAAGAAAATCTTGGAAGATACGGGAGTACAGAGCTGTCTCCGGCCGCCCACGGGGAGGGATCGGCGGGTGGTTCTGGATCCGATGGACGCCAGATTTCGGATCCGGGGTAGACGATAACGTCATTGCCCCGTGGGTTCCTCGCCCCCGGGAATGTTTGTTCCCAGCTTTGCGCGCTCCATGTCAATCTTTTACGGGAAGAGTAAACCATCTCAAACAATCTAGCTCCGTTTTGACGGCTGTCATTGTCCAGGTGCGTGGGGGAACGCTGACCGACCGACGGACCGACCCAGAAAAAACAAGGTATTGGAAACTGAGGGCGAATAAAATTTACCAAAATATTAGCGCATTATAATTCATGATATTACGATTCTTTTTTGTGGCCGTCCTGAAACTTCAGGAGAAAACATCTACAACGTCGAGATAGTCCACACCCCTTCCCATTCTGGACTTCGAAAAATACCGTAGGATGTATTCATTTGCATGGTACAGGTCTTGAACGAAGGGTGGGGTCGCAATTGAAGCGGAAAGAATCACCACTCGGGGATGCATGGCAAAAGTCGGTGAAGAGGCTATTCGCCCGGCTGGCTGGCTGCCACGACAGCACTCAGCAGGGCATGAAAAGAAATGAGTGTGGTGGGTTCTCTCACCTCAAGTCACCTTTACTTGGAGGGAGGCACACGGCAACAACCAAGAGATTGTTAGCGATGGGGCGCAACCAGCAAGGTGAGATTTCTGGTTGCAGGTGGTGCCCTTTACTGTCCTTCGCCTTACCTTTCCTTCTCCATCCTGACCTGGCCTTGCAGAAGTTGAGCTCTGGGCGCCGTCCGCCCCCGTGCATTGCATCCCGACGCCGGACGGTTCAGGCCGGACCTCTTCCATAATGATGATGAGTCTTCAGCCAACTACTGCCAACCAAGTCGCTGCTGCGCTTCCAACGCATCCGAACGGGGGCCCCTCGTGGCTGTACTATTCTTCAACCACACAAATGGCTTTACTTTAGGCTCTGGTGTCGGAATAGGCACGAGACAACTCGACTGAGATGCGAGATGAGATCCATCATATGCAGTCTAAGACGGTTGCGGCGGGAGAGTTCAAGACATACGCCCTGCACTCTACCATCTCTCGACAATCATTCCCGTGGCCATGACGTTAGCAAGCGGTCAACGACGCAACAGGGCAGTACAGTTCAACACCAACTGGAGACGAGGCAACGTGAAAATAAACGTAGGTTACACACCCAAACAAATGACCCCTGCTCGGAAGCTGAAGCTGGGCCCCGGGAACCAGCTTCGACCGTCATCGCCATCCTCGTCATCTCCAAGCGGTGAAGAATTCTCCGCCGTTCGTTTCTTCAGCATTCACTCTCCGTGTACATTGCCTGCCGACCTTCAAGGTTACACATCGTGGAGCAGCACATTAAAAAAAAAACGACGTTCAAGTGAACCCAAGCTGATTGACCCCACAGACATAGGTACAACAACCCTTGCCACCGCCTCCATTACGTGCAGTCGAACGCGGGGTTCCCTTCATGCGAAACTTCAGCGCCTTCTCGAAGGCTAAAAATGAAAGAGTCATCGGGCATGCATACGGATGCTACTGAAGCATGCTATCAAATTCGCTTGTATGCTCCAGGGTGGGGGCCGCCTTGGACATTCCGAGCACGGGTCTGTTTTTTTATTTTTATTTTATTTTTATTTTTTAATCATATTCCCGATGTACCGAATCTGGCCTCCTGCAGCGTCTCCAGTGACAACAAACACCAAAATGCCTCGTCGAGTGAAGTATCGACTGGGTGACAAGGTGAAAAGCAAATTGCTTTGGGCAGCAATGCCAAACTAAACAATGTGCCCCTCTACGATATCAGTCATACGGGGAGATGTTCGGCCTTCATGAAGCAAACCGGACCGAAACAAGGGGATGAAGAAAAGAAAAGTGGTTATCTTCAGTTACACTCCCGTGCCGCTCCTCATCCAGCCCCGCTCCAGCTTTGGAGGGGTAACTGAGCTGAGAGGCGTGTAGGTGGAAGGATTCTGCGATGGCGGAATGTCGAGATGACCGATGAAAGGACCCTGCAGGATTTGCCATGCGTACATTCCGCGGCCAAGAAAGCCTCTCATCGTCTAGGTCCCTACAATCGTCCATTGTCTCGGGCATATCCCGACTGGAGTTGTGGCGCCGCATATTGAGACGAATGACAAGAAACGAACGTATTGATACTCGACCGGGCGTCACAACCACGCCTCAAAGAGGCCTCTCGAGACGCGGACATTTCCCCGCGCTCGTCACCCCGTCTGTCCGCGGTCAGTAGACCTCCAATTGCAAGTGAATTCAAGTAAAGCAAGGGAAAACAAAACCAAGCCACACCCGCTCAAGCCTCATCTAGTCGGACCTCGGCCGGGCACTCCGGTTTCTCCGCTCGGGATGGAACCGAGATGCCGGCACAGCCTCAGCTCCCTCCCTCTACTACTATAGTATGAGGTGACACCTCCTCCAGCATCTCGAAGGTTAGCGCGGCAGGGGGTCCACTGTTACAGCCCTGTTGCCTTCTTCGCAACCGTGGTAACAGTGGGACCTATGCCGCACTAACCCTTGAGATGCTGGCGGAGGTGTACTTCTTGCTTACAGTACGTATTCCAACTACGGATTCCACCCCGTTAAGCCACACAGCGCACAGATCATCAAGACCACGTGCAAGGTATCCAGATTTAGGGACTACTACGCAGTAGGTCACTTCCCACTGGACCAATCAACGGGGGGAGTTTATCCCAGATACCCTCTCTGTGTCAGCATCCCGTTCTGGGCCCTGGCCCCCAAGAAGTGGAGACGGCTCGCCAAAGGACGAGTACCTAAGGCACCTTGATCAAAATATTCAGAATTAAAAAAAAAAAAAACCGATGAATATTTTCAATGGGCAATGGCACTTCCCCTCCACACATACACACACACACACTCTCTCTCATACACTCTCTCCACCACGGCCCAATTGTGGAGTTACCCGCATCCCAGAATTTTGGAGCGCAATGGAGACAGCGCGTAGGCTGGGGACGAACGAGCTTTGACTCTTTTTGTTTTCTCAGCAAAAAAGAAGGAAGCAATCTCCACTCACTTTTGCTGCTGCTGTCGGTCGTCGTCCTCCTCCCCCTCGTTTACTGGGATATGGGGGGAGAAAAAGAATGGTCTAGACACGCTACATCCTGAACCTGTCACATCGACAGCACCGAGTTGGAACCGAGATATTTTCGTCAACTCTACACGAGCGTGTGGATAATCCTCAGATTTCTGTTTTTTTTTTTTTCGTCCTCAGGACTTTTTGTTTCCATGATGACTGAATCGTTGCCACATTCTTTTTTTTGTTTTTGGGCCGCATCTCCGTAGTCTATCATGTAAGCAGTTTGAGTCTCGGCCACATTTCCGCCGAATGAGCTGGGTCTTTCGGCGGCGGCCTTGCGGCTCACACGCGCTAGGTTCGGCATGGACCGGCCAGCCTCCCCGGCGGGGTGTGTGTGTGCGTGTGTGTGTGTTTGTGATGTCGTAGCGAATACAGGGGGGGAAGTGGAAGGGCCCGCGGTCATCGATCTCTCTGTAACGAGGACATATCACAGCATAACTGAAGTTGTCTTCGATATGAATCTCGCCCACTTTGTCATATTATGAGTTTCTCCCCTGTGCAGCAATATGCCAGTACCAAAGATGCGATTCGCGGCGTGTCAAGTTGACTGTCCTACCTAGGGCACGGTCGAGTTCGGGGACAAGCTAAAGAAAGACGACATTGAAGATTTATCGGTACCTCTCAACCCTCTTTTTGAACAGGGTGTTATGTTACACTGCCATCGCATGACTTGCAACGCGTCAAATGAAATCGCCTCTCTCTCTCTTTTTTCACTCTTGTCTTTCGCTGTTGCCGCTCAAATCTTCGAAGCTACCTCGGGCATACTCCTCGACGAACTCTGACTAGGTAGGAATGATAATTCACAACACCTCGGATGTTTCTAGATTCCGGATCCCTGGTCGAGGAGGGAAAAATCAAAATTGGAGTAAGCATCTCCACGTCCAAAAAAAAAAGTCCAGATTCCCCCCCATCAAACTCTCTCCAACTTTTTTTCCCCCTGATCCCGAGACGAATGAAAGTAAATAACACAGACAATTGCCGTCCCTTTTTGTTTTATTTTGCCCACATGAAAAGCTAGGGATGTCCCTTCCCTTCCCTTCCCCTCCCTTCCCATCCCATCCCATCCCCATTCCATCATTAGAGCCTCATTGTGACTAAATGCGCAGCCAGCCTTTCTTCAACAGTCCACCAACTCCCGGCGAGACAAAGGCCACCACCATCTCTCCCCACAAAGCCGCCGAGTTCTCGCGGATGCAACGGACAGTCCCCCTCCAGCAAGCTCACGTCCTTCACGTCGTCGGCCTCGAAACCTAATCTTTCAACACACGCCGAAACGCCCTCCCCGCCGCCATGTAAAACGCCACAAACACTGCCACAAAAAAAAAAAAAAAGACGAGAGGGGCGGGGGCCACCAGTTCCTTTCGCGAGCCCTCTCGCGAGCCCTTTCCACGCGAAACCTTTCGGCAACGTGCCGTACGCACCGGTAATGAAGAAATGCCAGAGCCCAATGCTCGAGACATG
>JAXISO010000567.1:0-17447 GCA_036785465.1 Colletotrichum agaves | reverse complement strand
TACTACTTATTTTCTCCTTAATACCTTAATTAAAATAACCTAGGAGACTCTCTACCTCTATTATATTTATATATACTAAGGCTCTCTAAATTAAATTATTATTAATACTAGCCTTAATTTTATTATTAAAACCTTTAAGAAAAGTACTAAATTTATAATAATTATTATTAAGGTAGTTTTAATTAAAACTTACTATTAAATTAGTAAAATAGAGAGGTATTATAGCTCTCTATAATAAGCCTATACTATTATTTAATAAGAGTTACTTTTTATTAAATTTAAGCTTATACTCTGAATAACTATTAAAATAATTAATAATATTACTAGACTTAATAAATTAATACTAATTCTACTTATTTTTAGTACTTATTTATAAATTAATAATAATTCTATTCCCTCCCCTAATATTACTACTAGAGTTAAAGTTATTTACTTAGTAATAAATAATTTATATAAAGAAATTATTAAATATAAAATTATAAATACCCTTATTACTTATAATAGCCTAATTATAAATAAAGTTATTAATTTCCCCTTTTAGTTCTAAGTATATATTTATTATAAAAAAGGGAGTTAGTAAGGCCCTTATTACCTTATAATAATTATAAGTAAAATTATTACTATTAAATTATTTTAAGATCCCTAAAATTTTCCCTTTATTATAATTAAACCCTAGTATAGAGACCCTAATAGTAATTATAAGAATAACTAAGACCCTAATTCTACTTTACTAAACTTAGAAATTATAACTCTAATTACTCTTAATACTATTACTTAATATCCCTATAGTAGACTCTATAAGAACCCTATTCCCTTAAATAATACTTTTAAGTAAGAAGTGAATTATATAATTTTTATAATTACTAAGGAAATAGTAAATTTAGCCCTCTCTTTTACCCTCTAAAAAGTTAGGAAAATTATTATAGAAGGACTACTATTTAAGAAGTCCTAAGAGAAGGAGATTAATACCCTACTTTAGTGAGAAGTTTTTTAATTTAAGATTTTTAACCTAAATAAGTAGTATAATTAACTCTTTTAATTTTAAATAGTTAATAAAATTAAGAATAAAATAATAATTCTTTTTAAGAAGTCCTATTTAGTTATTTATGGTATTAATAATATTAAAAAGTATAGGATTTTAACCTAATTTCTTATTATTTAATACTATAGTATATATTTATTATTATTAATTATTTTATTCCTTAGTTTAGATTATTAGATCTAGATTAGAGATATTATATAGGCTTATATATAGTCCTAAATTCTACTAGCTAGAGATATTTATACTTATTTTCCTAATTAAATTTAAGATTAGTACCCCCCTAGTATTATTATAAAGATTATAAAGCCTCTCTATGGGATTATAGAGACTAGTACTTATTAGTGGGTGATATATAGTACTTATTATAAGGATAAATTATAAATAGAGAGTTCTTCCTTTAATTTATATTTATTATTAATAAATGAATTAAGCCCCTATTTTACTGTTGTTAGTATATAAACTAATAACACTATTAGCTTATTAATAAAGCTCTTTTTAGTTATTAAAAATAAGGAATTAGCTAAAGTTAAGTTTATAACTAAGTTAAAGGAGATTCTAACTTATAAGACCCTAGTTATATTTAATAGTAATATTATTATATTATTAATAAATGGATTTATAACTCTTTATTAAAAGAGTTAAGGCTTTAAGTTAGAGCTTATTAATATTAAATCCAATACTAAAAAGTAATAATATATTAAATAATAAGCCCAAGGTACTTATATTACCTTAATCTACTAACTTAAGGTTTATTTTAATTTATTAACTATTATATAATATTAGGACCCCTCTAATAAGGATATTATTACTCTTAATAAGTGACTTTTATAGCTAAAGAATAATCTTAAGTGTGGCTTTATATTTACTATACTATTACTACTTACTATAAAATTATTTATATTTATAGATAAATTATTTACTAATAATTAGGACTTAATATTATAATTTAATTATATTATTATCCTAGCTAATAAAAGGATTTATAATATATTATTTATAATTAATAGTAATATTATTTACTATAACTTAACTAAGTATAAATAAGTTACTTATAATATATTAGTCTCTAAGATTTATACTATAATTACTATTATAAACTTAGCCTTTACTATTATATTAACTCTTAAGAAGATTACTAGTAAACTATAATATATATTAATTTATACTTACTATATAAGTACTTTATTAAACTTAGTATTATAAAAGAGAAATAACTAATAATTAATATTATAATTCTCTATTAATTATATAAATAATAAGAACTTACTAAGGTTTACTAGTTTAATAATAAAAATAACCCTACTAATACCTTTATAAAGATCTTACTAAATAGAGCTCTATACTAACTTATTAATATAAATAGAATTATAATTTATATAAAAGAATAAATTACTTAGATAAATAAGGAATAAAGAGGAGAGAGTATATTTTATACTATTAGAGTATATTTATAAATATTTCAAAATTATTTAATTTATATATTTAGAAGGGTATATTAAGTAAATCCTAGTATAAGAGAAAAACTACTAATATTAGGATATTCACCTATACTACTAGATCCCACTTAGATCCAGGGCCTTAGAGTGGATACTCTAGTGGTTATATAGGTAATTATATAATCCATATATACCTACACATAACCCTTATTAATTAGATATTACTTCTTCCTCTAAGGCCTCCCTCTGTAAATAACTTTATTTTAATTAACCTACTTTATACTACTTTAAATATAGTAGACCCTATTATCTCTACTAAAGTAACTAAATCTAGTTAATATAGTAAGTTCTATACTTATAGTTATAAATCTTATTATTAGCCTTAATCTCCATTATTTATATATAATATATATTCTATTCTAGAAATAAACTAGGAGTTCTTTAATTATACTAAAGAGTATATTTATTTTATAGTTTACTAAGTAGAAATTCTATATAAGGCCTATAAATCTATTAACTGTAATTATTAAAAGTGTTACCTCTCTATAGTTCTATTTATAATTATAAGAATTAATTATAAGCCTCTTACTTAGTTATATATAAGTTATAGATTCCTTAGGAGTTTAATAAACTATTCTATTTATTTTCCGTATTCTATATATATTATAATTAACTATCTTTATACTTATTAGACTTATAAATAATTATATACCTCTTATTATATTTATAATATATTTTATGAACTTTCGCCCTAAGTAGCCTAATTTATAGTACTAGAGCTTAGTAGAACCTTAAATAAGTCTCTAAATAATTTTAAAAGTAAACTTATACCTCTTCCTTAATTTTAGGAGTTTATTAAAAATAGGCTTAAATAAAGGGAAATTTATTGGAAGTACTATATTATATAGGGGCTAATAACTTAATATATATTAATTATTAATATACTTAAGAGAGTATAATAAACTATAGTTTATATAGTATATATAGTTATTACTAGGGCTTATATTCTACTAAATCTTTTATTTATAAAACTTTTAAAAATATACTACGTTATTTATAAGGCTTATATAGCGTACTATATTATAAAATTAAAGTATAATAAACTCCTTAGGCACTTTTAAATAAATATAAGTAGTTCTATAGGCCTTAATTCAAACCCTCTGAATCCCTATTTATTAAAAGTCCCCAATAGGGCTACTCTTAATATTATAAATTAGTAAAGCTTATTTAAAATATAAATTATTACTCCTAAATTTAGGATTATAGAATCTATAAGTATATAATACTTCTAAGTTATAAAACCTACTCTTACTTAATCTCTTTACTTTCTATATAATTTATTAGGCTGAATAGAGATCTCTATAATATTTTAAATATATTTTATAAAGTTAAAGTTACTCTCTATATAATAATTAAGTACTACTTAAATTCTATAATTAAGCTCCTAGGCTTTTAAATAAAGAGCTTTATTAATATAATAGTACTTTAAAAGTAGGTAATATATTTAATAAATTTTATAGATAGTTTTTCTTATTATAGGAGAATTCAAAATTAACTTTTCTTTATTTTTAATAATTATTAATAAGAGTTTTTATTTACTCTTAACCTTTTCCTTTATTTAAAGTATTAAGAGTAGAGCCTTAGTACTTAGTTATATTAATTAGCTCTTTATAGACTTATAAGACTCGTCTAAAGGCTTTATAAGTTATTTTACTCTTCTCTTAAGTATTATTATAATTAAAGAGGAACTTTTAAAAATTAATAATTACTATATATATATCGTAAGAGTATTATAATAAACTTCTCTATTCTTCTTAACCTAGTATATAAATACTTATAACTTTATATAACTTTAATTTAAGGCTTTATAAAGTTCTAGAAACTATAAATCTATGAATTATATATTAAGTACCTTATTTATAAAGACCTTATATAAAGTACTCTCCTAGTAGGAAATCTAGGTTTTGAATTTCTTTTTAATATTAAAATACTTTTAATAAGAGTATACTAGTATAAATTAATACTTTATATTTATTTAAGCCCTTTTCTCCTAAGGATTATAATTTATATATTACTTAAACTTATAAAGCTAAATATTAAGGTTTTTCTTAGTATAATAATAATAAGTTCTAGGTTTAGGGCTTATACTCTTATAAATATAGACCTAAATAATATAAATTCCCTTTATTATACTATTCTATATAATAGCTTAAAAAGTATATTTAAATCTCCTTTTCTTATAAAATTCTTAATTAATAGTTAATATATTTATTATAAATTATATATAAGGCTAATTATCTTTCTTACTAAGTATAAACCTAGTCTTTTCTCCTAAGGGAGTTACTAAGACTATTAAGGTACCCTATATATATACTTAAGAATAATTAAATAACTTTGGAAATTATAGCTTCCTTATATGTTTAATATATTAAGGGTTTAAGGTTATAGAGCTTATACTACTATTGGGATTAATTGCTTTTTAAACTCTATAATTATATATAAATAGCTTAATACTCTTAATCCACAGCACCTAGGCCTTTAAATTATTAAGGGGAGTTTCATTAATAATTTAGGAAGTTAATACTATTATTATAAATATTAGAAGTATTATAATATTAGAAGTATTATAATATTATAAAGTATATAATAGAAATTTTAAATAGTTAATATTTATCATACTTATTAGGCTATTAATTATTAAAATTAATAATCTCTATATTATATTCTTATTACTACTAAAGTATATAAATTTCACACAGAGATATAAGACTTATAAGTCTTATAACTATGGGTTGTGAACTAACTATTCTATAAATAAGTGCCCCCTGAATTTAATAAACTTGTCTTAGACTATATTTCTATAGCTCTTTAGTAATTAACTTTATAACTATTTCTTAAATAGTTTTAACCTCTTTTTATACTATACTTGTATAATTAATATAATTAATTATGATAGTTCTTTACTCTTTAAAATTCTACTCTATAGGTTTTAGTACTATTTAATAGTATTAACTCTTAATTTTCCTTAATAGAACTTTATTATTACGTAAGTTAATTATAATACTTTAATTACTTCTATTTAGTAGGTTAACTATTAATACCTATAAAATAATAATAAATATAACACTATCCTATACTTCTATTAAATTACTTACTCTAGGAACCTTCTCTTTATTTAAATAGTTTATATAGAGCCTAGTTAAGAAACTTAAAGAAGCCCTAATTATTACTAACTTAGATAATAAAGTAAGCTTTAAAAAGGAAACCTATAATTAACTTTAAGCTAGAATTATTAAAGGTAATTTATCTTTCTTAGGTTTTTGAGATTTTAGCTTTTAAATATAATTTAATATAATATTAGTATTATAAAGGAAATAATATAATTAACTTCCTAATTTAAAGGCTACTATTTATTTATACTAATATAGGGACTAGCCTTATAGAGGGGAAACCTAATATTATAATTTATTAAGTATAATTAATAAGGAAGCCCTATAAGAATACTAAGTAGTTAGAATAATACTTTATATATTAAACTATTAAAATATTTAAAACTTACTAAAAGAAAGAGAATTATAATATAAATTATATAATAATAAAGAATTTATAATTAATAAGTAGTTCTAAAATCCTAGCTAAAGTAAGAATTAATATATTAAAAGTAATTCTTATATTAGGCCTAATATAATAATAATAGTTCTAAAGTAAGAAAGTATATTTAGGACTTATATATAGTATAGGCTTAAGACTTACTTAAGACTATACTATTATAGCTCTTTAGTAATTAACTTTATAATTATTCCTTAAATACTTTTAGTCTCTTTTTATACAATACCTTTATAATAATTATAATTAATTATTATAGTTCTCTACCTTTAAAATCTTACCTAGAAAGTCTTACTAAGTAAAGCCTAGTACTATTTACTAGTATTAAGTCTTAGCTTTTATTAATAGGATTCTAATATAAAATAGACTAGTTATACTATATTTCAATATAAATAAAATATTACCTATCTTCCTAAATGTTAACTAGATAAAATAGAAGAGTATATATAACTTAAATAATAGAATTATTATTCTTAAATATATATCTATTTCCCTACTAGACTTCTCTAAGAAACTTAAAGTTTCATAAGATTGAGTTCGTCGCCTTATATATTTATATAAGCAGCCATACCACCAAAAAGTGCCGCAACTCCGACGGCAGCAGTTCTTTTGGGGCCTGCCTCAGTGCTGCTGGAAGTGGACATAACACCCCCACCACCAATATTGTTCCCAGTCTCAGTGGCAATAGGTGCAGTGGCTGTGGGAGCATCGACACCGCTGGTGAACGGGTTGCTTCCATCAGTCGCAGTGCTGGCGCCGGTGTACGCAGGGAGGCGCGTGGATGCAGTAGCATCAGGCTCCGCGGTGGCATTGGCGGGGTTTAAGACGCTGGTCGGGAAGTTAGCAGCGCTCAATCGGCGTCTCCAAAGAGGACTTACTTGTCGATCACGTGGACAACACCGTTAGCAGCTAAGATGTTCGTCACCACAACCTTGGCATCGTTGACGAAAACAGTGTCGTTGATTACACGGACGGTAACGTTACCACCACCGAGAGTCGCGACCGAAGTGTTCATAATCATGGGGCTGTACAACACCGCGCCGCTGATAACGTGGTATTGGAGGATGCTTTGCAAAGTCGTATCGTTCAAACCACCGGCCAAGCTTCCAATGGCGCGGAAGGCCTCATTGTTGGGGATGAAGTAAGTCAAATCCCGGGCGGCAGCCAATGCAGGCGCGAGGTTGGCCTTTGTAATAGCACCGACGGCAGCGGTCAAGTTGGCCTGCTGCAGCGTAGTTGCAACACCCGCCGGGACCGAGAGGACCTTGTCAATGATGTGAATGGTTCCGCCGGTGAAGTTCAAATTGCCCTGGACGACAGAGGAGTTGGCTCGCAGAGCCGAGTAGAATGTCACATTTCCTCCAATAGTCTGTCCCTGCACGCGCTGGCCGCCGGTGATGTTGGCGTATGTCTCGTTCTGGAGGAGGGTGGGAACGAACTGCGGCTGGTCGTTGAAGGCCGAGGCATGGTAGGTACCATTCAGGACGTGGTACGACAGAATGGCGGCGATGAGACCTGGGTTCGTGGCGGCCTGCTGGCCCTCGGGCGACTGGAGCAAAGCTTCGATGGCTTCATTGTTCGGGGCGAGAACGGTAATGTTCTCTGCGCCAGCGAGAGCCTTGACAAGGTTGGGTTGAGTTCCCAAGAGCTCTAGTCGTTGTCAAACGGAGATCTTTCCCTGGATCAACGCGGGTAAGGAGTCTTACGGATCAGTCTTGAGAGGCTCGAGTTCTGAGAGTTCAGGACATCGGTCAGATTCGGCTGTTGCGCAATTGTAGCGCCTGCTAAGGCCAGAGGGAAAATGTTCTTGATTTGCATGATGCCCAGTATTTCGGCGGGATGGGTGAGATACTTGTGTGTATTTTTATAAAGTAGGTATCGATGAGCATGAGTTGAACTGGTCGGACAAGGAATTTTAACTACTGTACGAAGGCAGACTCTTTAAATAAAGAGGCTTACTCCCACTTGCCGCAGCCACCCATGCAAAGTCATGACAAACACATTTTACACTAGTTCACCCGAGACGCGAAAGGAGCCAATGCCCGCGGTCGTGGGCTGGGAAATCAAGCTTGTCGTTGCCCAGGGTCCCGTCGAGAAGCTAGGCGGTTGGTCCCGCGCGAACAACCCAGACAAGGGTCTTGGACGACATCACGACCGCGTCAGGGTAGTGAAACTGGGCATAGCTGGGGGGTGACATAAGCGAGAGACGACAGGACGCTTCCAACGCCGGGCGGCCTCGTACTGGGATGGCCAGCAAGCTGCCAAGTCTATCGCGTTGTCCTCTAGTGGTCCGCCGGTATGAGGGGAGTGGTATTGAGTACGTTGGCCGCATGGTGATAGTGTCGAACGCCGGGGAAAGGACCGGGGACCTGTCGAGCCACTGCCCCCAACTAGTACGACCCGTGGAACTATGACACAATATAGCTACGGTGCCTCTCAGTCTTTCGATTGACGCATGAAGCTTACTCAAAATCCATCCAGACATGCGACTCTGGGGTGATCCATTGCGGCGCAACTAACATTCTCAGGCCCGCGATGGTGAAGTCACAAGAAACAGCAGAATGCTAAGCCTTCCATAACCGGCGGGAACGTACACGCTTCGATGCTATACGCAACGCCATGTATGGGGAGTTGCGTAACCCTGCAACCAGTCAGGCGCAGCTCCGTACCTGAGTGAGGGAGGGGGAAAAGGTGAATGTCGTCAGATCAGTGAGCTCAGCGCCATTTCGGTCGGGAGGGGCTCCGACGGCGCCAAGGGCGAGCCGTGTTTGACGTACCTCTAAGCCGGCGGTGGTTGACGACATGGTCAATTACTTAGAAAGTATGCAAGGAGAGCTCTGCAAAATCCAAAAAGTATTGAAGTATGTACGTCTGTGCATGCTAAGCGTCGCGTCATCAATGCGAATCATGCAGGCAGTTGTTGTTAATTGGTATTCAACATGGGGTCTGGATGTTGCATCTCAGTGCAGGATAAGGGAGAGAATGGCCAGGGTCGAGATCCTTCCTTCCCCGCATCCTCCAGCTTCGCATCTCAAACCAGACGCAGGGCGGCCTCGCTTCGACCAGTAAATGATTCCCATGTCTTGTTTCTCGAAAGCTGCCATAGCGTCTGAAAAGGGGATATCCGCAACGAGCCTAGCATGCCGTCAACAGCCCATGCTTCTTGGGACCAAGAATGACAGGAGCCGGGTGTGCCGAGTCGCTCTCACAACCCATAGTAAACAACGATATCGTCATCAAATGTGTGCGTCATCGATTTCTCCGAGCCGATCGCGCTTGTTGCAATCAGCATTCGTCCCATTAATGGGATGACTTGGCGCTCGCATGTCGACGGTTGATTGACCAGACTTCGCCGGCACAAGAAGACCAGACTTCATCCGGATGCATGAGACCTGAATCCATTCAGGCATCGAGATGTCTTCTAGATGAACCTACATGTTGCAGTGAGGCAATGGTTCCTCGGAGACCCATTGTGCTGTGCCTAAGCCTGGCAATACCTGAAAATCGCAGCTCTAGTCCGCAATTATACTGGGACGAAGTTTAGCCCAAGTGCGTCGCTGCGTATGCGCAATTTATCATCTGAAGCAAAATAAGCAATGCCAAAAAGCTGCTGGGGTATCTTCGTCTGTATGAATTATAGTGAGACGTTTGTCCATGAAGGACTGGGTGACAAAAGGCATAAGAAGAGCTGCTGGTCCTGACGGCAGTGCACTTGCGCATCCTATGGCATAATCACGCCATGCGCACTCGTTCCAGTGCAGTGACTTGGTGGCTTGGGAATCGGATCGTCTTCCTAACCCAATGCTGGGCCAAAGACGTCGTCGCCGTCAACCTTCCTGCGCTTTGCCTCCCGCGCATCATTCCCGCTGGTTACTCTGCCATCCCCGCCGAGTGCGGCGCCGTCGCCTTCGGCTTTTGATCGGCGTGGTTCCTTCTCTGCCGCCATCTCCCGCCGAGCCTTTTGCAGTGCCACGAGATCAGCACGATCAGGATCTCTGCACTTCTTCAACTTTCTGAGAAGCGGTCTGATCATTTTTGTGCTTTCCGCCTGTATACCATGTTAGCCTCGGCATCCTTGAATCTGAGGTCATGACTGCAATTGCTCGTCATGAAGTTCGTGGTCCGCTTACTGTTCCCCAATATTCCTCCAGCCTCTCCGGGGGTTCTGTCGCCAGAAGCTCCCGACATGACTCTATCGTTCCCATCACCTTATCTCGAAGATCGGATCGCGGCACCGCGGGATTGTCCTGTGTACTTTCGCCATTCTGATCTGGAGCAAAGGCGCCGTATACAAGCTTCTCGGCCAGAGCTCGATCAGCGAGCGACAGAGCGGCTAGCATGATCTGACTGGGAGTGTAGTGGAAGTAAGCATCGGTAACGAGCGAGCTGAACTTGAGGACCTCTCGGGCTTTGATGTGGGCAGTGTCGATCCGGGGTTTCTCATCTAGTCAGCAACTCTCCACGACTCAATGGCTTCTGCAAAAGGTACCTCGAAATCAGCATGGCGCCGCAGCTCCAAAATGGCTCCCTCCAAAGCTCGAAACGGATGCCTCACATCGAAAGCAAAGCGTACTCCTTGACACAGCAGAAATTCTCCAGCCAGGATCTCCTCCTCGGTCGTGTTCGGGAATTTATCGGCGAACCTGCGCAAAATGATCGTCAGCAACGGTCCTCTGGCCTATGCGGATCCAACAGGTGCGCCTACTTGGCTAGTCGCGTGTACAGTCCTTCTGCCTTACTTCCAAAAAACAAGCACGTCTTGAGCAGCTCCGTGGGCGGGTAGGTCATGATCGAATTTGTGATGAAGAATCTGCGCAAAAACACCGTCGCAGTGGCTCTGACCTCGGTGGGCAGGCCACAAAACATGGCGGCGCGAATGAGCTCGACGGTGAAGAACTTCAACAGGTGAGTTTCCTCAGCGGCCGTCAGAAATTCAGGTAGAGGGTCCTCTTGGTTGCCTCCTCTCAGCTCGAGCAAACGACCGGTGATGTTCGTCTTGGCAAGCAAGTTGGTCGTCTCCCGTAGTTCAGCGAGCTTCGTTGGTGAGAAGGACCACAGTCGGTACTGTGTCGAGAGGCGATATCGCGCATCTTCGGTCGCCATGTTCGCGGTTCCGTCGCTGGGGGTCAAGTGACTGGCGTCGGCACCAAGAAGTCAAATAGTCCAGCTAATCACGAGAAAGAAGAGCAACGAGCCGAGCCGTTCGACTTACGAACGAAAAACCTTCAATGTCTCGCTGATTAGTTCGTCCAACAGTGACTGTAGGAGCAGGTGCAATTGCGAGGGGCGGTAAAGAAATCGATCGTTATCGACGCCGCGAAAAGATCACAAAGGTGAGTAGAGAGGCTACTGCGGCCTGCTTCGTCTGCGTTCGATCTAGGTACCTACCTTGGTGAGCTTGAGCCACATGTGCCACGTAATTGAGCTACACTGCGCGACCGGTGGACCCCGCCTTGGCAGATAGGCCTAACCAGGGTTAGAGAAGTAATATAATTTAGCTTGAAAGTTTATAATTTATAATTAGGTTGAAAAAATTAATGAAAATAAGGTAAATTAAGTTACTTTGCTTTTTTAAGTTAATTAAGTTTTAATTTGAATTTAAAAACTTTATTTAAGTAATTCTTAAAGTTAATTTTTCTTTCTTTTAATATTAATTATTATAATTATTATTATTACTAAGTACTTATTAAGTTATTATAGATAAAAAAGAGTCTAAATATATTTAAATTAGAACTTATATTTCATAATATTATAATTATATGAATAAGTATTCTAAAGTTTAATATAGATATTATAATTAAAATACTAATTTAGTTTATAATATATTATTATTACTATATTAGTATTTAGTTATTATATAAATATACTACTTTATTATAAATATATATAATTAATAAAGTAGTATTTTTATATATAAATACTTCTATATTTAATTACTTAAAAGTATAAGTAAGAAACTATTAATAAGTTTTATTATTATGTATATAAATTTTCTTTATTAAAAAAGTTAATTAATTTAAAAGACTATATTATTATAAAAGCTTAAAGACCCCTAAGCTTAACTATAAAGTTCCATTTAAAGTTAAGTAATTAATTATTATATAGAAATCTTTATTTAAAGTAAGATTTAATTACTTAATATTATAAGTTTTTAATTAATATTATTAGAAGAAATAATAGAATCCATAGAATCCCAAAGAATATAAGGAGACTATTATTCCTAGTTATAAATTATTAATTTATATAAGTTATTACTATTATATTCTATATATTATTATTTATCTTAGTAATCTTTCTATTATTATTCTTATCCTTTTTATTATTATTCCACTCACTATACTAACTAGATCTAGTTACTTTAGTAGAAATAAGAGAATTTACTATATTTAAAGTAGTATAAAATAAGTTATTTAAGATAAAGTTATTTAGAGAGGGAGGCCTTAGAGGAAGGAGTAATATCTAATTAAGGAGGCTTATATATAGTTATATATAGATTATATAACTACCTATGTA
Organism: Colletotrichum agaves; assembly: GCA_036785465.1. Lineage (NCBI taxonomy): Eukaryota > Fungi > Ascomycota > Sordariomycetes > Glomerellales > Glomerellaceae > Colletotrichum > Colletotrichum agaves. The sequence goes on along the minus strand of JAXISO010000567.1, from coordinate 4,850 downwards.
ACCACTAGAGAATCTACTCCAAGGCCCTGGATTTAAGTGGGATTTAGTAGTATAGGTAAATATTCTAATAATTATTCTACTATTAATTTACTTTGGTAGAAAGACTATAATATTTCGTAGTATAACTATTTATTTTCTTTTCTTTTTTAAATTAATAAGTTCTCTTATTTAATTTAGACTTAAGAGAGATTACCCCTAATATCTAAGACATTTTATAGTATAATAGTATATTAATAATTAAATTAGTAATATAGAATATAGTATATAATTCTATTCTATACTAGTAAGAATATATAGATTTTAAGAACGTTTAGTAAATATTAAATAAATTTAAAACTAATATAATAACTCTTACTTATATTAGTATTAATACTAAAATAAATAAATCTTAATATTAATTATAATTATAATATATAAATTATAATATAAGTATAATAGACTTTTTATAAAGCCTTACTTTTATAATAAAGCTTTTAATATTATAACTAAGGAACTTCTTTACCTTAGAGACTATTCTAAAATATAAATATCTCTAATTACTCTTAATAATAAAAAGAGAATTTATACTACCTAGAATAAGTCTATAGAATTATAACTAAATACCCTATTAGGCTAGTAAGCTTCAGTAACTATAAATCAACCTCCTAGAGTACTAATAAGACTAATAATTATTACTCCTATTAATTAAACTTATAGGGAATATATAAGATTCTTAATAAGAATAAACTAAGTTTTAGAAATAATAAAGAGAAAGTTTATACTAGTTCAATTATAAATTCTACATAACTATAATAACTTTAACTATTCTTATTTACTTATAATAAATATAAATAAATTAAAGTAATAAATAGTACTACTAACTAGGGCTCCTACTTTCCTACCCCTAGGAGGCCCCCATAAAAAGTTCTAGAATTAGCCTCTAATTACCCTATTAATAGGAATTTCCCTTATTAGCTTACTAAACTTTATAAGAGTAATAAAATAGTTTTTAGAATGATTATTTAAAATTTATTTATTTTAATTAATTAGTACTATTAGCCTAGATTTAAGGCCTCTATATATACAATATTTACTTTATAATAGTAGAGTTTAATAATAATATAAAGTATTCTAGTCTAACTTAAATAATAAATATAAAAAGGAAGTTATTTTCTATAACTAGAATATACTCTATTACTAGGAAGTTAATCTTTAGCTTTCTAGTTATAATATTAAAGCTATTATCCCCAATATTACTAAAAGTATTATTTCCTATTAATTAAATCTCTTAAGGAATTAAGCTTGAAATTAGTAGGAGTATTACTTTAAACTTAAGGAATAATATTAATATATAGAGGGAGGCTTTATTATTCTATAAATAATATTCTAATAATACTTTAAATCAACTGAGACCAAAGTACTTAAGTAACTTAAAATTAATAAATCCACTATAAATAATATTATTAGTATTATTAATATTTATAAGTCTACTTAGAATTATTTTAAGTATAAATAAATATAAATAAGAACTTAAAAACCTATATAATAATTTCTTATAATCTTTTATAATATAATAAACTTAGTTCTCTAGTAATTTCTTTATAAACTAAAACCTAAGAATATTATTAAGGAAATTCTTAGAATAATAAAGAAAAGATATATTATAATAAGATAATAATACTAAGCCCTATTATTAGGGGTATACTTCTTAGAACTTATTAAAGAAGCTATATAGGCTAATAACCTTAGTAACTAATATAATTATAATAATCCTTAATAAGGTTATAATTAGAATTAATAATTACCCTAGTAATATTAATAATCTTATTAATAAAATAATAAGGATTAATAAAGTAATAAGTATAATAAATAGAAGTACTAAAAACTATTTAATAACTTATAAATAGAGTCCTTTAAAATAATACATAAAATATTATAAATACAAAATACAAATATAAAATATAAATATAAAATATAAATATAGAATATAAATATAAAATATAAATATAAAATATAAATATAAATATAAATACTGTTATAATAATACCTATAAACTAGCTGCTGCGCGGAGTGAAGCCCGGAGCCCAGCCATTTAGCGGGATTATATAACTACTTTTAGCTATATATTTAACTTAATACCACGATCCCTACTATATTTAGATCTCTTATTAAGTATCCTATATTTAAATATATTTAGTTTATATATATAGAGATATATATAGGGTATTATTTAATAAAGCAATTACTCTTGGGATACTAATACTAATTAGTAGTAAAATACCCTAAGTTATATTACTCTAAATACTATAAATTAGTAAGGTTAAATAGGAAGAGATAATAGGATTTAAATTCTTTAGTTCTATTAATTTTGGTCTATATACCTAGCTTATTATACTACCTAGAGCTACTAATATTAGAAGACTACTAAGATAGCTTAATATTAAGTTCCCCCGCATTTATTATACATTAAAATTACCTAATATTAACTTATTTAAAACTCTTATTAATTATAGTAATACTTGAGGAGAAGAGAAGAAGAATAATGGTAAAAATATAATAAGAGAACCTCTCTAATTCCTTATTATAAACCTAATATTTATTAATTATTATACTTACTTAAGTATTTTTCAAAAGCTTGAGAGTAATACTAAACTTAGTTAGGGAATTATAACTTAATAAGAGAAACTAAATAAATTATAAAGAGAGAGATATTTATTCTTATAAAACTATATGAAACTACGAATCTAATAATTAATAGTACTTATAAAAGGGGTATTATAAGCCTTAGAGAGAGAGATTCCTTATAATTAACTTAATTACTAATAAGATAGTATAAGTAATCTCCTAATTCTCTATTTTTAGTAATATAAGCTAGGAGTATTATTATTACTAAAACCTATTAAAATCTTATATTAATCCGATATATTTACTTTTATTCTCTATTAAATCCTCCTTATCCATAGTAAATAAGCTAGGAATAATAGAACTAAATAGAGCTAAGATAATTGTTTAAAACGTAAATAAACCTTATAAATACTCTATATATTATAAGTTAATAAATTAGTTATTAATTTATCTCTAAAAAGCCTAAGGCTTTTATAATTAACTTTTATTATTTCTAAAACTATTTACTTAATTAGGAGAGAGAATTACTATATAATTATTTATTTAAACTTTATAAATTAGTAATAATAACTGGAGACGAAGTTTTATAACTAGGATTACCCTACCTAAATTCTTTAAATCCTCTATAATTCTAGAAAATCTAGTAAAAAGTTATCCTTAATTTACTAGTTCCTTAGGGATAGGCTATACTTCATCCCTCTATATAGGGGTATATACTCTAATACTCTAAGGAGGCTACTACTTAGTAAATTAATACCTAGATTATTTTTTAAATAGAGATTTATAAAAAGAAGTAGTTTATAGGGTCTTAGCTATAGTTATAATACTAGGAAAACTTTAAGGATTATCCTAGTAAGTTTCTTAAAAAAGTATTTCTAAATATTATAAAATATCTCTATAATTATCTTTAGTAATATAAATAACTTAAAAAATTACCTAGTAACTAAAGAATATAGTTACTTAAGAGGAATATTACTTCTAAACTTAAGATAAAGTTAATTAGTAATATAAGAGAGAAGATAAGTATATTATACTTCTTAATAATTAAAACTTTATGAATAATATTATAGGAAATAATTATTAAAGAGTTTAGTTCAATATTAATTTAGGCTCTTAATAAAAACCCTTAAGAGATTATAATAAGGAAGAGTAGAATTAAGAATAATTAGGAAATTAGGGGTATAAGTACTAAATACCCCTAGTACTTCTACTAGTATCCCTATTACTACTACTATAAGTACTACTATTCCGGTAGAGTACTCCTCTAAAGCCTTAAAACTAGTAAAGTTCTCTTTTAATTTAATATCTCATAGATCTTATAAACTTATATACTAATAAAATAAAGTATAATAATAAAAATATTAATATTCTTAATATAAAACTTTATATATCTTAGAATACTTACCTTAGAGTTAGAATTATAAAAGCCTAAATAAAACTTAGGATCCTAATAATACTAAAAGGTAGAGCTTTAAAGTATTATTATAATATAATTTACCTAATTAATATTAAGAGAGGCTTTATAAATAATAAAATTATTTAGAGACTAAGAGCTAAGTTTAAAATAAATAAATCTTAGTAGGTAAGTTTAGTTTAAGTAGAATATAATATTAATAATTTATATTCTTAGTAATAATTCTATTAAAGTAAAACTTAAAATACTTAATATACTTATTAATACTCTTACTAAGCTCTAATTAGCCCTTAGCGAGGCTGATTAGAATAATAAGGTTATTTAAAACTAATTCCTCTAAGGCTACTATAGTATTAAAGAGTATAAACTTATAATATATAACTTAGTAAATACCTTTAATAATTTATACTACTAATTTTAATTAATTATTAATAATACTATTACTTTTAGTAATATAAAACTTACTAATTAATATATAATAAATTAATACTAAATAAGTTATAAGTATAATAATAAAAGCTAATATTAATAATTTAATTAATTATACTACCTAACCTTAAAATAACCTCTATATTAGTAGAATAATAAGAAATATTATATATATAAGAAGGAGAACTACTACTTATTTAATTACATATAATATAAAAGGGATAAAGCCTATATAAGGTTTAAGAGGAACCCTAGAATTCATAATATATTATAATTAGTATATATATAATTCCTTAATATATATAAAGGACCTTTTAAAAAATAAAATAATAATATTAATAGAATTATAATAGAGGAGGAAAATATTTAAGTTTACTTATAATTAGTAGAGAATAAGAATACC
>JAXISO010000566.1:0-17494 GCA_036785465.1 Colletotrichum agaves | reverse complement strand
AGTATATTTATTAATAAGAATTAGGATTCTATAAAATCTAAAAGGGCTTAATACTCTAAATTCTTAATTTTAGTCCTTTAAGACTTAGACTTTTAAATATAACTTAATATAATATTAGTATTATAAATAAATTAGGAAGTATAATTAATAAATCTTTAACCTAGGACTAATTACCTACTTATACTAGGTCTTAAGAATAAGACCTTTGGAGGGGAAACCTAATATTATAATTTATAGGGTATAACTAGTAAGGAAGCCCCTATAAGAATACTAAATAACTAGGATAATACTTTATATATAGGACTATAGGAATATTTAGGACTTACCTAGTATAGAAGAATTATAGTATAGGTTATATAATAATAAAGAAGGACTAATATTTAATAAGTAGTCCTAAGGATAGAATAAGAGTATAAATTAATATACTAAGAGTAGTCCTCCCTTATAGACTAATAACTAGATATTAGCCCTAATAATAAGAGAACTATCTTAAATTTATATATAATATAGACTTAGGTTTACCCTAAGACTATACTTTTATAGCTCTTTAGTAATTAACTTTATAACTATTCTTTAGGATATTTTTAGCCTCTTTGTACACTATGGAAACCTTGAGATAATTATGACTAATTACTAGAGTTACTTACCCTTTAAGATCTTACCTAGTAAGCCCTAGTATTATTTAGTTAGTGTTACCCCTTAGCTTCTATTAGTAGAACCCTACTGTTAAATAGGCTGGCTATAATAATTAGATTCTTAGTCTCTTAATTAAATAGTTTTATTAATATAAAAATAATTAGAGAGTAAGTAATTTATTTAATAGATTTTATAAGAAGTATTACTAGTTATAGGAGAGCCTATAATTAATTCCTCTTACTTTTAATAAGCTTTTATAAGTATTTAAATTAGTATAATTAGAGAGTCTCCTTTATTATTATTAGAGGTTTATTTAAATAGCTCCTTATTAGAGATTTATTTAACTAGCTTAAAAGTACCTTTATTTATTCCCTTATTCTATTAAGTATAATTATAGTTAAAGAGAAACTTATAAAAGTTTATAATTACTTTATTACTCTTAAGAGTATTATTATAAGTATTATTACTCTTTTTAACTTAGTATATAAATATTTATATATTTATATATTTATATAAGTATAATTTAAAGCCTTATAAAATTCTAGAAACTAAATATTAGTTACTTTTATATTAAGTACTTTACTTATAAGGGCTTTATAGAATATATTTTCCTAGTAAGAAATTTATATTATTAACTCCTTTTTAATATTAAAGTACTTATAAAATTATAAGTAAAAGGTAAACTAGTATTCTATAATTACTTATAATCTCCTCTTTTATAAACTTTATTCTATATACTATTTAAGCTTATATAACTAGGTATTAAGGCCCTAGTTAGTATTATAATAGTAACTCTAAAGCTTATAACTTATACTCTTATAAATATAATCTTAAATAGTATAGACTCCCTTTATTATACTATTCTAAGTAATTACTTAGAAAGTATATTCTAACCTTTTTTCTTTATATAGATCCTAGTTCACGGGTATTATCTCTACTACTAATTATATATAGAGTTTAAGGCTCTTATTATTAAGAATAATACTAATATTATTCTTAATAGGAGTATAATAATAAGAGTAATTAGAGGGCTTTAATACTTTTAATTATATTATAAATTTAAAAATTTAAGGGCTTAAGGTTATAGTAGTACTACTAAGCTTGGGATTAATAGTATTCTATATACTATAACTATATATAAGTAATTAAATAGTCTTAATTTATAGTACTTAGTCCTTTAAGTTATTTAGGGGTGTCTTTTTAGCTACTTAGGAGATTAATATAAATATAGTTATATTATTATAAAATAAAATAAAATAGGTATAGAGTTATAATATTAATATAAGTAATACTTATTAGACTATTAATTATTAAATTTTTAATGATATTGATGATTATATATGATTGTTGTCAAATCGCGCAATTGGCCGCGATCTCGCGAGCCCCTTAACTAGGGACCACGCGGTCGGGTAAAGTACGGCAAAACCGTGCCAATTTGACATGTTTTGCTATGTTGCGCGCCTGCCGCTGCGCCCGCTGTTGCCCCCGCCGCCGCGCTTGCCACTGCTGCCGCCACCGCTGTTATATGCCCGCTGCTGCCACCGCCGCCGCCGCAGCCCTTCACTACACCCACCACAGCCCACTGCAGCCCGCGGGGCCCAAAAGATCCAGCTTTTTCGCTGCGCCGTATGCGCCACTACACAGACATACCTGACGACGAGAAGTCCATACACCGTGATGTACACTATATATGCATGAATATACTATAGAAGGGTATAAGTAATGGGGAGGTCCTATAATATAGGGCTATAGGTCTAGATAAGTATATTATAGAGGTTATAGGTTTAAGTCTGGAATTTCTTTTGTCCTTTGGAGCCTTTTTTTTTTGTAGTTTTTGTATTCGTGGCTTTGGGGAGGATTAAGATAGGGCAAGGCGCCCGCGCGCCCATAAAAGCCGCGATTATATAAGCCCACGTATATAAATATATACACATGTGCACAATTTAATTTCTAGCAATTCAAGCATTTTTCACTCTCTTTTTTACTTTATTATAAGGGCCTTCTAAGTATAGTTTTATTATTATTTATACTTATAGAGTTCTTACTCTATTTTAATATTAACTTAATTCTAAGTTTATTTAGGGAATAATTTATATTATTATTATTAAATACTTATAATTTCTCTTAAAATATTAATTTATTTAGAGTATTAATTTTATACTTTATAATTTATTTTTAAAATAAAGGTTTAATAGAAAATTATAATTCTCTTATTAAATAATTATATAGACTTATTAATACTAAGTATTCTCTCTTATAATATAAATCTAGAATTCTTAAAAATTAAACTTATTATTAAAGACTTAAATATTACTAACTCTTATATAGCCTATTTAGGTTCTACTAAGTTAAGTAGTATTAAAAATAATTTAAATTACTTATTCTTATTATTAATTATTATCTTAACTTTTAAGAGTATTTTATTCCTAGTATTAAAGAGTATTAGGGAGTATTACTTAGGTATTAAATTAGTATTTAAAGTAGAAGTTAAATTTAATTAACTCCTTAGTTTATTAGTTTTACTCTTTTATAAGGTACTATTTCTTTATAAAGTACTTAAGACTTTTATAATTTATAAGTACTTTAAACTTCCTAGTACTCCCTAATTTTACTATTTATATTTTTAAGTAGAATAATATTATTAAAAGTTCCTTATTATAAATGAAGTAATTATATTTAATGAGAGAGAAGTATTAGGAATAGAAGGCTATTAAGTACCTAGTCTTTTATTTATTTTCCTAAGTTAATATACTTTTGAATATAAAACTAGAGTAATTTATTTATATTATTATGAAGGTATTTAAATTAAATTAATAAAGTATTAGTTTTATTATAAAGAGTTATTTTAATTCCTAGAATAGTTATTATTACTTTAATACTTATTTAAAGAGAGTATTATTTTTTATTAATTTTATTAATAATTTTATAATTATATTATATTATAATATAAAAGCTTTATAATAATTAATAAATTTAAGGAAACTTTAAACTCCCTTAAGAATTATTAAGAAGAATTAATTAAGAATTATAATTAATTTCTTGGAATTATAAGAAATACTCTTTTTTACTATATTATAAAGCTTATAAGTCTAAGATATTAATTTTAATAATAAAGAATTTATACTTCTTAGAGTTTAACTATAACTTAATAACTAAAAAGTAACTAAATACTTAGTAAACCTTATTAATTCTTATAATTACTCTATATCCTACTAAAATAAATTAGGATATTATTTATATAAATTATAAGTTAATTATTTAAGAATTAATAAAGGTAAGTATTAATATATTATTAGAAAATAATAAATACTTTAATATAATTAAAGGGGTAAATTATTTATTTAAATAATTTATACTTTAATTAAAAGGTTATTTTCTCTTAATTAATTTTATTAATTCTAATTATATAAAAAACTATAATAATATTAAGCTTTATATACTAATAAGTAATAATTACCTTCTAAAAAGTCTTAGAAATTAAGGGTAATAGGTATTAATTCTTCTTAGTAATAGTATTTAGAGCCTAATAATTTATATAAAAATAAATTCCTCCTTTAGGCTTCTTAATAAAGTATACTAGGGCCCCTATAATAAAATTATTAGCTTTTATAAAACCTTTATTTAATAGATTCTTAAGGGTTTTCTTTAATATAAGGAGCTATTTTCTTAATATATTATATAGTAGCCCCTATAAAAATTCTAATATATAGCTCTTTTTATTTAGAATTAAGGGGACTTTATAATTTATATTAAGGTAAATAGGGAATAATTGATAAATTATATTTAATTAAAAGAAATTAGAGAATTCCTTAAGAATATATATTAATATATAATGTTTAGAAATAATAAATTTCTTAAGTACTAGGGCCTTCTTAATACTTTTAAGACTTATATATATTACTTAGTAAATAATAAGTACCTCCTTATTAAGTTTTATTATATATTAATATAGGAAAATAAAGGAGTTTACTTTTAATAAATAAATTAATTAGATTTCTTGAAGGCTTATAAGTTCCTCCTAGTACTCTAAATAGATTATTATACTAGTCTTTTTATAAATTATTTATTAGGCCCTAGTATTATAAATTACTTACTTATTCTTTATTTAGAGCTTATTAAAATATAAGAAAGAATAGAGGCCTTTAATAATATAAGTATAAATCTTTTATATATACTTATTAATTTTTAGAATTAAAATAATAATTCCTTTAGTATTACTAAGTAATAACTTAATAATATACCCCTTTATTTTTCTCTTTATTTTATTAATAAATAATAAGTAAAGCTTCTTTATAAGGGAGATATTAATAATAATATATTTATTATAATTAATATTAATTAATATATTAGTAATATAGTCTCTATTAAATCTTATTTAAATAATAATTTATTATTTATTACCTTTTTATTTTTACTTTTATTATTCCCTCTATTCTTAAACTTTTACTTAAATTAGCCCTAATACTTAACTTTATATTAGAATTACTCTTTTCCTAATTCTTTATTATTTAAGGGGTTATTATTACTCCCTTAGTTCTTATTTATATTATTTAGAAGTAATTTAATTTTTAAAACTCTTATAAGAGTATTTATTTCTAATTTAAATAATTCTACTAAATATAACCTACTTTATTATAATTATAATACCTATAAAGGTCTTTTTAAGGTTTTAAATTATTATTAATAAAAAAGAGGGACCCTATAAAACCTTAATAATTATAATACTTAATTATAAAGTTAATTATTATAATAGTATTATTAATATTATAAAGAATAATTTTATAATAAAGTAATAAATAATAATTAATTAGCCCTTTTATATATTTAAGTTTTTATATAATATTCTAGACTTTTATAAATTATTTATTATATTTTATAGGGAATCTTATCATAATTAAGAGCTCTTTTAAATAAAGTACTAAAGTAGTCTTTCAAAGGGAAATTTAAATTATATTTAGCTAGTTATATTTACTAATCTCTACTAAGATCTTCTTAAAATAGGGGAGAAAGATAATAAGTCTTTTATTATTCTTTTATTAAAGCCCCTATAATTAAGTTATTACTTAGAATTAATTCCTTAAATTTAAGTATATTTAATTTAAGTATATTATAAATATATTTATATTATAAGTACTATTTAAGCCCCCTATAATATAAAAAATCTTTATTATTTATTAGGAATTAATATTTAAATAAGTATTAATTAAATACTAATATTTAAAGTTATTATTATAAAAATATTTATTAATTTTAAATTTAATTTTTATTTATTAAGTTTAAATTTAATATTCCCTTTATTTACTTAAGAACTTTAATCAAAAAATAAGGACTTTTAATAATAACTAATTATTCCAAGGGAAATAATATTTTTAATTACTTATATAATAAGAGTTATAATTAATATTAAAACTAGAGTATTTTTTATTATAAAGAGAATAATAAAAGTAAATACTTAGGGGTGTATTAAATAACTTATTAAGATAATAGTATTTTTTCTTATTAATTTATTTATTAATTCTATAATTCTCTAATAATAAGAATTAATAATATATTCTAATTATTACTAAAATAAGTTATTTATAAAAATACTTTTTATAAAAGTTTTATAGGGGGTATTAATTCCCTCTATTATATTATTATTATATTTATTCTTATATTATTTAATAATTTATTTTATTCTAAGAATTTTACTTATTACTTAGGTAATTTATTAATAAAGAATTATATTTAACTCTAATATTACTTATATAATAAATAAGAACTAAGTTTTAAATATATAAAGAACTAAGCCTAGGCTTATTTAATTTAAAGAGTATATAAAATATTATTTATTTAGAATTAAGGAGAAAAAAGGGAAGTTTCCTATAATAAATAAAAAGTCTATATATAAGGGGCCTAGTAGGGGCTTACTAGGTAAGTACTAAATAGGGGCTAGGTAAGTAAGTATAAGTAAAGTCTAGGCTAATATTATTTAGGTATAGTCTATAATACTTTACTATATTATATAATTATTAATTATAGTAAAAATATAGAAGAAATAAATCTAAATATATTATATTATACTTAATATATTTATAATAAATAAATTTATAAGTAATTTATAATATAAATTAATATAATAAATTAAATAAATTATTTAAAAATATATTATTTAATAAAAAAGAATATATTATATAATATATAATATATACTTTTTTAATTTATATAAATAAGCTTATTAAAAACATTTTGAAACTAATATAATATATTTTGAAGAATAAAAAAAATAAAAAATTTACTTAAAATATTCTTTAATAAAATAACCTTTTTTATTACATAAATAAAGATTTAATTAAAACTATAGAAATTATAAAGCTTGAAATTACTTATATAAATAGTATTAAAAGCATAGTCTATAAATACTATAACCTGCTGCTATAATATAGCACCTGGCTAAGGAGGCATGTTAAATACAAGGCTATAGAGCAAGGGCCTTGGCGGATGCGCATTGCGCGGCGCTAAAGCCACCCAAGCGTGGCATAGCCGCTGTGCAGCGCGCCCCTATTTTAAACCCACTCACACAGCGTTTGCGCGCTCAGAAACCTAGATTACACACACAATATACTCGCGTTATCTGACACGATTTAGCACAGGTTGATATAAGTCGCCGCTTCAACGCCTTCCTCAGCTTTTTTTTTTCCCCCGTCTCTTCGCTAGTCTTGACACCGCCTGACCGCCTCTGTGTCTGCGTTACTATTCCAGGCCCAACCCGCGGTCGGGTTTTCGTGAGACATCAAGGACAGCCGGCGTCTCGAAGGCGTCTCGAACTTCGCCAAGCCGGCCACGTCAACGATAGTGTCCACCGTTGCGCAATGCCATGTCTTGCCCTGGGTGCTTCCGATCCTCGGCAACGACGCCTCTGGCGCCATCCGTACTGCCTACGTACAGACAGCTTTTCTGTACCACCAATTCTCGATCGGAATTCGGAGAGCCCCCTACCTGCGTTCATCTACAGAGAGTCTTTCAGTCGGACCAGCCCAAGTCACTGAGACCATTGCTTTCGTTATCGCGCCCAGACTTCTGGCTATCTCCATTGGGCCGCGAGAAAGGTGGCGCGGCGCGTCCCACCGATCGGTCAGCTACGTGCTTTTTCGAGCTACTTCTAATATGACACCTGTCATTCGTCTGGGAACCCCCCGAACTGGTCACCCTGGCGTCTTGATTCTGATTACACTTCCGATTTTGAATGCCCGCTCTATTCCGCTACGTGGCACTCCACGAACTGTAGGCCGGCGCCATTGCTTCACCGTCGGACGCCATCACCGCCAGCTTGGCCCGCGCGTTGGAGAGAGGTCCGGTGCCAAAACCAGCTCAGGGTCCATGTGGTCTCTGAGTGAGTGCCGATTGACTTTTGGGCTTTCGGGCCGGGGGAGAGAAGAATCGCCTATGTTCATTAGTTCTCTGCTGAGCATTGACCTGTGGCTGCCGTGCCTCGTGAAATCCCACCGCGAAGCACCTTACGATCCTCAGCAAGTAGTAACTGTTGCTGCTCAGCCTGGCTTGCGACGACAAATAGACTGGCTGATTGATGCTGAGAGAAGTCTGCTTTGGAGATGATCCGAAAGGCTAGGATGACTGGGTCTAATTTGCTACGACGTTCCTCCAGTTGCCCTCCAAGTTTGAGGAAGCGCAGGCCTACCGAAACCCTCGTCGTGAATTAGTCCCAGCTGCGACACAAGCTGCCGTCATCTTGGCCGCAAACTTGCCTGCCACGGATCAACAGGCAAGTTTAATCCTTCAGCTCAACATGCTCTAGCATTGCGCCTAGTTGGAAGCACATCGAAACTTGCGTGTGGCGCACCGCGTAGCTACATTCTGCAATGTTGCAATGCGATGTTCATGTCGCATAGTCCCTGGACACTGCAGAAGGCATCATTGTATCTGAGGAGCGTCGGGAAATCGATCCTTTCTACTAGCGATCTTCATACGCCTCAGAATGGGAGTTCTGCAGGTGAGCCATCTGGTTGGGATCGAGTGACATGTCCCTCGGGCCTGTCCTGAACGGGAAGGTTCTTATCTGGTGCTTATTTTCTTTGGCGAATACTGCCGGACTCATGGCCGGTGTGGGACAACGGATTTGAGGGATTGCCAGCCGCCATGCCTCGAACAAGTCGCTGTGATGGACCTCGGGATGGATTGAGAGCTCACGAGTTGTTTGTGAGATCGTTGTAGCGGTACAGCATTGCCGGCTGATGAATTGGAGGGTGTTGGTGGCTTTCTTGGAAACCCCGGGCCATGCACGTGAGCAACACAAGTCCTGGTTGTCCTCCTCGTCTCTCCCATCCACTACATCCTGACACAGGAGCGGGCCGTCTCCGAAGTTGAGACTTGTCCACGGCTTTGGCACGAAAGCCAAATTGATGGCATGTTTGTTGCCGCAGTGATGGTTTGCATACAGCTTGGCATGGGACGATACTCCAGCCCGCGACGTACCCTTAACGCTGTCCACCTGCTTTTTGTCCATCATCCCTTCTTCGAAATGTTGGACGTCATTTATTGGTTGGAGAAGTTAGAGTGAGGCGTTGAAACATGCAGACCGTCTAACGATCTAGTCCACACACTCTACTCGCGAAAATTTTCGTCCGAAGCATTAGCTCGGCCTCTCAGCTCCTCCGATCATGTCGATGTGCAGTCTCCTAAGCGTGGACCTCGTCACAAGACCGCATGATGTGGCCTCCGAACACCTCACTCTCAGCAAACGCCCGTATGGCCTCTGGTTCAGTCTTGGGTCAAAAGAAGGCTGACTCAACATGGGCAGTGGTTGAGAGCCGGCCGTATCGTACTCTCGTCTTCTCGGGTCGACAATACCGACATTACCAGTAAACCCCAACGAGTTCTCAGGAACTTGTGCTCTGGCTCATTGGGTACTCCACTTTTCGAAGTTCCGTTGGGAACGTCGTACCAATCTCATCACCGGATTTTCGGCGAATTGTATAATCCCGAAATCGCCCTCTCGTGAACGCGACTGACTTAATTGCTTCGACGCACCAGGACATAACGATTCAAACCCCATTCGGTTTTGCTATGAGGCGAACGTGGACTGCTCTGCAAAGAGCACTGGTCGCACTCGACACGCACAACAACGACACGCACAACAATGTCACTGCTCTATCGTGAGTCGGGTTATTCGCACAGACCCCTACAGGAATCACAGGATATGACAGGTGAGTGATGGAGCCGGCCCTATGCAGGATGATGGGACTCCCTTTAAGCGTTGGCCGCGATTCACCCTCTTCTCTTCCCCCGCAGATTCTGCGTGCGTAGGTGCATGTCCCGCAGGGTTAGCGAGGAAGAACTGAGAGAGACGTTCCCGTTTCACTGGATAAACGTGGTGCAGGTGCCAGTAATTTACTGGCGTGGCATGCATCAAGCACATCTACCGAGCTGAGATTAGGTGAAGTTGGCGCAGGATCTTTCGCTGAGTCCATGGGGACCCATTTTCAAAGAAAGAGAAAGAAAGAAGACAGGGCTCGCTTGATCGTGTGGTCAACGGAACAGCGGCGACTAATCGACTCGGCTCTTTTTTGTTTGAATGGACACGGCAGGTCGATGAAGTCGGGATTTTTCAAGAGAGCTGAGACCAAGGTCAGCCTCGGTTCCAATCCGACCGGATAGAGCCGCGCCGCGGTGGAAAAGGTGATGGAAGGCAAGGGGCAAGGGAGGCAACAAGAGGACGACGTGTGCCAGCTGGAGCTGCGCTCTAATCGACAACATCAGAGTACATAGAGAACCTCACTCGCCAATAATTAACGAGGCTTGGGGATCCGATAGAGTCTAATTCCATGCGGGCAGTATCATGCGGTCAGGCATAGCATTCGTTTGTCGAGACTTTGACCTCAAGTGACGTCACAAGCCGGACCCTGCATACTTTGTTGCAAGTACAGGACTGACTGGGGCTGCTGTTGTCAGCCACTCTTCAACGACGTGGGCTGACTGCAACACCAACCTGCAGTAAATATCGCCTTGAATAAGGTGACGGGCTAATGGTCAACTAGCGTGATTGTAAGTGTAGGCGTAGCCTGGAGAGACGCGAGAAAGAGAGCAACATTTCCAGAGCATCCTACGAACCTAGGTTGATTCCCCACTGAGGCGAACGAAAGGAAAGATCACCAACCCAACCGCACCGGTCGACATCCCAAGATGCTAACTGGACCAAAAGTGGACGCAGCTCTCTACCTACCATACCTTAAGGTACCTCATATTAGTGGGGTGGCCACCCGTAACGATCCACCCCGCAGGACGACATCGGTCAGCCGATCGCCTACGCGTGACGCTATCCTTCAAACCCATCCGGTCTGATGTCGGTCTCGCCTGCCTATCTCTGATGTGGTCCAGTCTTGCTTTCGTGACAGGCGCATAGGCTTCATTCTCCCTCGCTATGAGACCCGACCCGACGTTTCTTTCCTACCTACCTAAGGTAGGTTAGGTTACCTTAGGTACGTCGACCAACCCAACACCTAGCCAACACAGCCAACACACCCCTGCTCGCTCTCCTCCGATCATGGCTGCCTCTGCCTTGTGATTCACACACCATTATATACCAAGCCCCCGAGCTCCCACTCTTCTCGTTGTGTTTGTCTCTCTCTGTGCTCCCCCAGCTTACTGACTAGTGTTTTGGCCTTGACATTCAAAGCCACTACCAGGCTCCTCAAACACCGCATTTCGCCCAACCTTCGATTCCCCCCTTTTTGCTCCTCCCTCTCATTCGAGGCTACACTCTCGGCGAACCTAAAGAAGGATGGGACGTCCTCACCGTCGAGGAACCGACATCGATCTGGATGGTCCTTACCAGCCCTACGGATACCAGTATGACCGTCCTCCTGCACCCTACGACGACCCATACCCTCCTCGGGGCCGCAGCCCAGGACCTCGTCGTCGCGGTAGATCAGAGCCCGCTAGCACCCCTGTCGCCCACGATGTCTACAACCGAGATCAGGAACCGAAGAAAGAGCCGCGCGAAAGTCGCAAGCATCGAAAGGAGCGCAAGGAGCGCAAGGACACTGGTCCGGATGACTACCCATCTCCCGTAGAACCAACGCCGGAGCGCAAAGGTCCAAAGGACCGTGCCTACGATGACGACACTGCCTATTCTAGGCGCGCTCGAAGCCACGGTCTTTCGAGCAGCGGTCCGTACCGCGCTGCCGGAGACCGCGACGACTTTGATGCATATGCGCCCGCTTCTCGCCGCGGTCGGGAGCGCCAGCACGCCTACCATCCACCTCGAACAAGTGAAACGAGGCGCTCCAACTACCCAAAGTACGATCCGGAACCGCGTCCGGGTGACAGAAGGCGCTCGCATTACGCCCACTACGACGCCGAACCTCGTGTCAACGACAGGCGAAGATCACACCATGCCGACTACGATGGCGGCGTTCCTCGTGGCGCCGGCGAATCAAATCGCTCCCGGTACCCCGACTATGAAGTCGACCCTCGCTCCGGCCCGAGGGACTACGTCCCTCAAGGCCGCGGTCGCAATAGGAATGACTCGCCCGACCGCTTTGAACAACCCACCAGGGAACGATCTGGCAGAGGTCGGTCCATGCCTAGGAATGCTACGATGAAAGGCGGTCCCGCCGGAGCCCGTCCAAGAGCCAAGAGTGCCTTTGGGTACGCTGCCCTAGGTGAGGCTGCCCAGACTGCTTTTCGTGTCGGAAGTCAGGCGGCCTACCAAGCGCGCAACGATCCTGGCCCGTGGATCGGCGAGAAAGGAGGTCGCGTTGCTACTGCTGCTCTTGGAGCCGCCTTGGTGGACACCTTCGTTGGCCACAAGGCCACGGGCATGAAGGGCGGCATGCGGCATCAAGCTTTGCGACAGGCTGCCGAGATGGGTCTCCGCAACTTTGTCATGACCCCGGCAGTTAACAACGTCAATCAACGCGCCGGAAGTGATGGTAGAGAAGGCAGTGGCCGCAGACGACGATGATGACAGAAACGCTACAAAGCATCCATGACTTGAAGGGCTTCTCATCTTTTTGTTTGTGACGTTTGGGACATGGCGTTGTCATGTTATGGCGTTCGGTCATTGGCATATTGGTGGCGTTGCATCTCTCCAGAATCACGAAAAGTCTGATAGCAAAGAATAAATCCAAGCGAAAATGTATGATAACGACGGAGGGCAGAATCATCCAAAAAAATGTATGCCACCACCCATGGGGAGGGCAAGGTATATGAATTCATAGCAACGAACGTGGGTACAGGGATTTGTCCGTTCTCGATGTGGAGAGCATGCGAGAACTCGAAGATTTACGACCACGCGCATGTAATAAACTTCACATTTCGCCTCTCGATAGGATATTACCCATAGTCATTACGTACGGCCAAACATTACAGCTTGTCAGCTAGACTTTCCAATCTGCCGACGTGGCTATTACAACAAACACGACGAAGTTTTGAACCCAGATCTTGCACGGGGCAATGGCTAATACGGTATCATGACTTGCAGCCATAGACGTACGATCTGATAGACAGACCATCGGCTCCAAGGAAACGGTATCAGGCCTTGGCCTGGACCACCAGCAGATCCGCCCTGACGCCAGAAGCAATGAAGACACCGGCAGCTAGCCCGAGGCACTCCTTGACATCGCCTGACAGATTCGCGTAAGTGTTGCCTTCAACAGGGCCAGCGCTGACACGGCGTCCCAAGATGACGAGGTTGTGCCATGTTACGTCCCGTGTATCGGTGCGAATACCCGCTGAAGCTTGGCTCAGAGCAGCGTCGATTGGGTTGCTGGCAGAAGACGTCTCGAACTTCACACGCGGTCCCACAACAGCTGGCACATGATTCGAGATAAAGCCGAAGTAGTCGGCCTCATGGCGCGAAGCATCTGTTTCTTGTCCTGAGGCAAAGTGGACTACCGTTGCTGTAGCATTCTGTTTCTCGCAAAGCTGCAGCACCAGCATGAGTGCGAGCCTGTCGTCGTTACCACCGAAATAGGGGAGAAAGATGTGGTGAGATTTGTTCGTAACGGGAATCGATGGGATATCGTGGTGGATGTCGCTGAAAGAGTAGGCACGCATGAGCCTGTTGCGCTCCGGAGCGGACTCAGCTGATGAGGAAGCCGTGTTGGAAAAGAAAATTCCAATGTTGTGATTCGTAGAGGCGAGAAGCGACTTGGCGAATCCAGTATATGCTGCTCCCAGATTGTAGTTGACGCTGTCAGCCGACAGAACTTGCGAGTCAACCAGACTGCCGCTCTCACCCCACGGGACAAGCAGAAGATCCGATGAGATATCCGACGACTTTGAGAGAAGTGCTTCTGCGAAGCGAGTCTCCGGCATGATGGATACCTCGCCAGACACGGCGACTTTGAGAAATTGACCAGCGGTGCGGAAGATATTGACAACTGGATCATTGCGAGTAAACTCTGCTACTTGAGACACCGTCATGACGGAAGAATCACGATCAGTCAAGTGCAGCAACCGGAAACCGTGAGCTCGCACGGCTTGTGAGTCCCTCAATGATGACCCAGTCACGGGACTATTGGCGTGATGGCTGCCCTTTTCATCCGCGCTGTATACGGAACCGGAAGTAGTCTGCTTCCCAAACAGAGAAATCAGGTTGAGCATCGCCGGCATGTTGTCCAGGCGAAGATACACCAACATGCGTCGGACTCGGTCCCTGGAAGGCTTGACGGTGTCCGTATTGTCGCCGGTGCTGTTGCCAATAATAGGTTCTCCTGTCTCCCACTCAATCTCGCCACGCTTCCACGCTTCGAGCTTTTTTTGGTACCAAGGAGGGTAAAGGTACGAAGTCAGCGGCGTCGTGGAAAACGTGGTGAGGAGGGCCATGACGACGAAGATAGTGAAGGTCCTCGTACTTAAGATCTTGGCTTGGAGACCGATATTCTACATGACCAATTAGCAGGAGGAGTTTGAAGACCAGACGCCTTAATCCGATGTAGAAACGCGAGCAATACAAAGGTACTTACCAAAACGATCAGCTCAACGAGACCCTTGCAACTCATCAAGGCTCCGATAGTGAAGGATTCTCTCCAGACCATGCCATTCAACCGCGCAGCAAGCGTAGCCCCTATGATTTTGGTGAAGAAGGCGGTGAAGGTGACGGCGAAAACGTAGCCCCAGGTAATGCCGCTGTCCAGAAGTCCCAGATTGGTGTTCAGGCCAGACAGCGTGAAGTACAGAGGCAAGAACAGAGCGCCGATCAAGTCCTCGAGCTTTTCGGTGACCTTGATCGCGAAGCCATTTTCTCGTGGCAAAATCAAACCGACCAAGAAGCCTCCGAAGATAGCATGCACACCAATAATGCCAGTGAAGAAGGCTGAAGTGAGCGCAACAAGCAGGATCAGCGCAATCATGCTTTGCGAAGGCCCGTTTTCGATGCTGCCTGTCCGGCGCAAAAGCCATCCGAGGACAGGCTTAACAGCGTAAAAGAGGAACAAAGTGTAGCCGGTGCAAGCCAGAAAAATCCATAAAGCCGCAAGTCCGGTTCCCGCGTTTGCAAGGGCAACGCAAAGGGCGAGAAGAATCCAGCCTGAGGCCGCGCCATTAGATTTGAGTTCCAGACAGAAACACAACGTCGCAACTTACCGATAACATCGTTGGCTACTCCAGCGGAAAGAACAATAACGCCGACAGTGGTGTCGAGTAGCTTCAGTTCCGTTAGTATTCTGCAGAGCACGGGAAAAGCCTAAGCAACTTGGTCAGTGGTGGTACTGGTTTATGAGGACGCGAGAGGGTAACACACCGTAATTGCAATTGCGACACCGATGAAGAGCATGAAGATGCTGAAGTTGATATGCGCAACACCCTCGTCGGATGAGAACTGGTTGTACAGACCCCAGGCAAGAGCGCATCCCAGAGCAAAAGGTAGGGCCAATCCAGCGAAAGCGACTGAGGTTGCTACTCTCCAGTTGCTTACGAGGAAGCTCACGTCAGTCTCCAGACCGATGAGGAACAAGTAGAGTACCAGGCCGAGGTTGGCGACGAGTGTTAAGTTTGGGATTGATTCCGCTGGAAAGATGGCATTCTTGAAGCCGGGTATGCGGCCCATAACAGAGGGACCAAGAATGATGCCACCAATGACCTCCGCAATCACCCTAGGCTGTCGAATTCGGGACAATGGCCAGTGAAGAATGTGACAGACGATGATAATCAACCCGGCCTAGAAGCATAGGCCATATTAGTACCCGGATGCGGTCCACGCAAGCCAGACACGTATAAGAACGAACCTGAATGATGAAGATGGTAATGGGATCCTTCGGGTTGTAGTGCGATGGGTTCGCGCCCTCGATAATACCGCCCTGGGGGGTGGCTCTGTTGCCTCCGGTGGAAGTAGGTGCGGCTGAAGACGTTGCCGTCGCCGACAACAATGAAGTTATTGACGACATATCAGCTGCAGTCGGGGTTGCTGCTATGGTGGTTCAGATCGTGGATGTGATGGCGGTCAAACCGGACGGAGCGAGAACCTGCGACGTTGTAGGAAAAGTTAGGGACCAGCGCGCGACGAGATTGAAATGAAATCGCGCAGACGTCGTCCCATGTGAGAAGCAGTAAGAATTCGAATTCGAATCAAAAATGGTAATGTGGCACCGAGCAATCGCCGGGGGAGTTGGTCTGTCTTATGGAATGGATGAGCGAGGCGGATCGGACCCAGGCAGTCGGTACTGATGGTCGCAGTACCGGCTGGCAGCGCAGTTTGAGATAAGGTGTAGTTCGTTTTTAGACCGGGCTCCCTGAGGTGTGCTTGGTGGTGATGCACGATGGTCGCATGTCTGATGCTGTTAGTAGTGGCTGCGAAGGATTGCAAACGACGTTGGGATTGGCGTTGTATAGTTTGGTCATCTGTCCAGATCCGCTTCTCAACGACGGCAACACGTGAAGCTGTTTTTGGGTCGTGATGGTCTGCCTCCAAGGGCAAAGTCGCCGTATCCCTCTTTAGGATTTGTCTTTGTTGAACCAAGTACTTGCCTGTACTATGTTTTATACTTAGTATGCAATAGATTGGTACCGTGCTCATTATCAAGCAGGCCAAGACGCCACGGGGCTGGGTGCATGCTGGGTGGCACATGGCACTTGTTGACCGCAACATAGTTAGTATAGGCGGCATTGGAGCGCTGCGGGCGTTGCCCCGGATGGTGTAATGACCCATTTCACTTGGCATTGCGGCACGAGGACGAAATGGTGCCTTAGTGTCGTCGGGTTTGGCGAGAGTTCTAGCTTGTCAAGGGTCATGATTCGGCTGACATCCTCGACATAACTAACTCACGCACCGCGAATAGGAGCCTAGGCAAACCGCTGTCGTTTACCTTGCTCTGGGCTGTCCATGACCAGATATAAGGCTACTTTCTTTAGTAGGAGTCTAGATAGAATAAGTAGAGAATACTAAAACCTAATAGAATAAACTATATAAAATAACTATAATAGAAATAGGTATAGAGAAAATATAGTAATTATATATAAAGAGTTATATATAAATAAGTATAATATAAAGAGTATAGAGTCTTTTAAAAATATAAGTACATTAAATATAAATATATATATTTGTATTAGTGGGGCTAATATAAATAATATAAATATATGTATTTGTATTTGTATTTTCTTAATATTAAATACATTATAAATATAAATATATATATTATATTTATATTACTTATAATGAAATATACTAATTTAAAGTTATATATATTACTAATATAAATATAATAACTATATAGAGTAAAATATATAGAGTAATAATTTACTATATTTATTAATATATAATAAAATATAATTAAGTTACAATTTTCTAAAGTATTTATTAATGATAGTGAAATTATATATATAAAGTAAAATAATAATAATTATTAGTATTATACTATTC
>JAXISO010000565.1:0-17515 GCA_036785465.1 Colletotrichum agaves | reverse complement strand
CTTATTTAAGAATATAAGAACCTAAAAAGAACTTTAATTACTATTAATTAATAGACCTAAATTAGTAAACTTATTATTAATACTAAATAATAACTAAAATAAATTATTCTCTATACTTATAAATTATAAATTACCTATAACTCCCTACTTATAAATATCTAATATAGGAAGAATACTATTCACCTTATTTACTTCCTATATTCCACTATAAAAAGTCTCCTCCTAATACTTATAAACCTTTTTCCTAATAGTATAAATATATAATAAATAACTAGCTATAACTACTATATCTACTTATAAATATAAGAATTAAATATAAAGAGTTATAAACTCTTCCCCTACTTTTTCCTCTTTTATATTCTACTCCTTTTACTAAGTATTTAATTTATAAATTACTTAGAAATTAGAAAATAATAAAATATACTTAGAAAATTAAAACTTATAAGTAAATACTACTAGAATACTATTATAAGGTTTCTTTATTATAATATAAGTACTATAATAAGAAGAACTCTTACTAAATTAATATATAGACTTTATATAAAAATAATAAGTATATAGTATATTTACTAATAAGAATTAGGATTCTATAAAATTCAAAAGAGCTTAATACTCTAAATCCTTAATTTTAGTTCTTTAAGACTTAAACTTTTAAATATAACTTAATATAATATTAGTATTATAAAGGAATTAAGAAGTATAATTAATAGCTTCCTAATTTAGGACTAATTACCTACTTATACTAGGTCTTAAGAATAAAACCTTTAAAGGGGAGACCTAATATTATAATTTATAAGGTATAATTAATAAGGAAGCCCCTATAAGAATACTAGGTAACTAGGATAATACTTTATATATAGAATTATAAGAATATTTAGGACTTACTTAGTGTAGAAGAATTATAATATAAATTATATAATAATAAGAAAGGACTAATTTTTAATAAATAGTCCTAAGAATAAAATAAGAGTATAGACTAATATACTAAGAGTAGTCTTCTATTATAGACTAATAACTAAATATTAGTCCTAGTAATAAGAGAATTATCTTAGACTTATATATAATATAGGCTTAAATTTACTCTAAGACTATACTTCTATAGCTCTTTAGTAATTAATTTTATAATTATTCCTTGGGATACTTTTAGCTTTTTCTTATACTATAGAAACCTTAAGATAACTTTAACTCATTACTAGAGTTACCTACCCTTTGAGATCTTACCTAGTAAGCCCTAGTACTATTTAGCTAGTGTTAACTCTTAGCTTTTATTAGTAGAACCCTACTATTAAATAGACTAATTATAATATATTACTACTAATCTTCCTATTATTATTTTAAAGTACTCCCTTACTATTAAAATTACTTACTCTTTAACTTTAGTTTAATTTAATTTGCTCTCTATTTAATTATATAAATTTCCCTCTATTTACTAACTTAGGAATTTAATAAAGTTATATAATAATAAGAATGTTATGTATAGTAGTAATTTTATAGATATTTTAAATTTAAGGCTTATTATTTTTAAGAATTACTATATTAAAGCTAGTATTAATTACTATTAATATACTATAACTTTCTTATTAATACTAAAGAGTAATACCTAGGATTTATATTTCTATAATATTACTAGTATAATTACTTTACTACTATTTAGTAATATAGTTACTAGTATAAAGGGTTACTTTAAAACTAAGGAATTTTACCTAGTAAATAAAACCCTCTAAATAAATATAACTCTCCTAAAGCTTATCTATAAATACTCTAATAAGCTTAAATCTAAAGTCCTTGGAATTCTATTTAAAATCCTCATAATACTAAAGCTAGTACTAGGCTCTAAGTACTAGAGTACTAGGCTCTAAGTACTAGAGTAACTTAGTACTATAAAATAAAGTTCTAGAGGCCTACTAAAGTATTAGGGAGTATAAATTAGTACTTTATAGGCTTAGAACTAGTATTTAAGAGCTTTATAATTTACCTAAAGTACTATTAATACTACTTTAAGAATATATAAAAGCCCTAATTAATTCTCTATTAATATTAATAAGGCTAAAGAGGTTAATTAAATATATATAAATTAATACTTTTATAATAGTAGTAATTATAATTCTTATTTAAATTAGAATTATAATGAATATTTTATATACTAAGCTTATTTGTAATATTCTTCTTTAGATTATAGTGAATATAATAATGATATTAATTAATATTAAATTAATAAAAAGCCTAAATACTCAAGCTAGAAGTATCCTAAAGTTAAGTAAGCTAAGGGTTTTAGTAAGTTTAAATCTAAGTATTTATAGAATATTACTAAGGAGGAGTTTAATATATTTTTAGCTTATTTCAAAGGTAATAATAATACTATTAATATTAATAATAATAGACCTAATACTAATAAAGAAGTCTATTTATACTTCTAGAACTAGAACTAGGAAAATCCTTATAATATAGTAGATAATTTTACTAACTTCTTTACTAAATACCCCTTTATTATTAATAGTACTAAATTAGCTAGAACTCTCCTGAATTAGGCTATTTTCTATATAATTATAGGAGATAACCCTACTACTACTAGTTCTAAAGCCCTGACCCCTGGGTCTACCTAGCGTATTTTACTAAATTTAGCCCTTATTTAGTTATTTATACTAAATAAGTACTATTTAGAGGAGGTTTTCTAGGGAATTACACCTAATTTAAGTATTACTAGAGTTTTTATAGTAAGCTAATACTAAATTATAGTACTATAATAACTAAAACCTACTATTTTAATTAATATAGTTAATACTAGCTCAGTAAAAATTTAATTTAATAATAGCCCCTTTAAGAACTTCTTTAGTGTAATTATTATTCCTATTATTTTTAGTAAAATAACCTTTTATATTATACTCTCTAATACTCTATTTTTATTTTACTTAAAGAATATAAACTAACTAGGTATTTACTTTAATAACTTATAAAACTACCTTTGTTAAGGGAAAGTTATTGCCCTAGTTATTTATGAATAGTACTATACCTAGTCTTTACTAAATAATAAATAAACTTTTACTTTAATTAGCTTTTTAATTAATTTTAAGTTATATCAACTTCTTTATTATTAATTGAACTATTCCTCTATTACTAAGTTAATTATTCTCCTTTAGTATACTAGTTACTCTATTTATACTATTATAATTAAGTAATTAATAAAAGTCTATTAGTACTACTAAATAAATACTAGAGTCCCTTAATACTTTAAATTTATATTAAAAAAATATATTTACTTTAATTATAAAGTTATTTATAATATTCTATACCTTAATAAAAAACTTATTTTCTATATTATTAATTTAGTAACTAGATTTAATATTACTTAGTTCCTTGATAATATCTTAGTTAAAATAACCTAGGAGGCTCTTTATCTTTACTAAATTTATATCTACTAAGGTTTCCTAGACTGGATTATTATAGATACTAGTCTTAACTTTAGTACTAAAACCTTTAAATAGAGTACTTAATTTATAATTATTATTATTAAAGTAATTCCTATTAAGGTTTATTATAGAATTAGTAAAATTAAATAGTATTATAAATCTCTTTACTAGGCTTATAATATTATTTAGTAGGAACTTTTAAATATTAGGCCTCTACTAGCTCTCTAAATAGTAATTAAGGCTATTAATAATACTATTAGACTTAATAGCCTAGTCCTAACTCTTTTTACTTTTAGGGTATACTTATATATTAAAAATAACTTTATTTCTCTATTAAATATTATAGTCTAAGTTCAGGTTATTTATAATATAATAAATAATTTATATAAGGAAATTACTAAATATAAAGTTATAAATACTCTTTTAATTTAAAATAGCCTTATAATTAATAAAGTTATTACTCTACTTCTTTAATTCCTTATTTATATTTATTATAAAAAGATAAATAATAAGGTCTCTATTATTTTATTATTATTTTAGGTAAATAATTACTATTAACTTACCCTAAGAGCCCTATAATTTTCCTATTATACTAGTTAAGTTCCTTTATAAGGACTCTAAAGTAGTTAACTCTAATAACTTTATTAATAGCTTTACTCCCCCTCTAATTATTCTAAATAGACTCTCTACTCCTACTATTATTATTATAAAGTACTTATAAGGTTAATTTTATAAAGCCTCTACTATTTAATAAATTATAATTATTTTTAAGTAGGAAGTTAACTTCTAGGCCTTTCTCTCCCCTAAGGAGAAGGCTAATTAGGCCCTCTATATTATACTATATAAAACTAATAAAATTATAATTAATAAACTACCCTTTTGAAAATCCTATAAAAAGGAGTTTAATACTCTTTTAGAATAAGAGGTATTTTACTTTAAGACCTTTAATTCCTCTAAGCAATATAAATATTTATTTTACTCTTAAATAGTAAATAAAGTTAAAAATGAAATTATTACCCCTTTTAAAAAGTCTTAGTTAATTATTTTCTACATAAATAATACTAAGAAATATAGGATTTTAAATTAATATCCTATTATTTAGTATTATAGTTTATACTTACTTTTGATTATTATACTCTTCCTTAGCAGTAATTATTTACTTTAAATAAGGAATATTATATAAACTTATATTTAATTCTAAATAATACTAGCTTAAAATATTTATATTTACCTACTAAAGTAAATTTATAATTAATACTCTCTTAGTATTATTATAAAAGTAATTAAACCCCTTTATAATATTATTAAAGCTAGTACTATAATTAATAGACTATTTATAATACTTATTATTAAAATAAAGTATAAATAATTACCTTTACTTTTAACTCTTATCTTCTTATTATAATTAATTTAAGCCTCTATTTTACTATTATTAGTATATAAGTTAATAATACTATTACCCTATTAATAGAGTCATTTTTAGCTCTTAAAGAGGAAGAATTAACTAAAAGTAAAGTTTATAACTAAACCTTAAGAGAGACTTTTACCTACTACCCCTATTATATTTAATAATAATACTATTTTATTATTACCTAATAGGAGTATTATACTATAAGAAAAAGAGCTAAGGTACGAAAATTACCCTTATTAATATTAAGAATAATACTAAGAAATAGTAGTATATAAAATAGAGAGCCTATAGAGCCTACCTTATCTTAATTTACTAACTAGGGGTCTATTTTAACTTATTTACTTCTACCTAATACTAAAATCCCTTTAATAAATATATTATAGCCCTTAATAAATATCTCTAGTAACTTAAAGAGAACCCTAACTATAACCTAATCTTTATTTTACTATTATTACTTACTATGGAATTATTTATATTTATCAATTAATTATTTATTAATAATTATAATTTAATCTTATAACTAAGTTATATTATTATACTAGCTAATAGAATAATAAATAATATTACTTTTATATTATAAGAGAATATTCTATATTATAATTTAATAAAGTATAAGAGAGTTACCTATAATATATCAACCTCTATCATTTATACTATAATAACTAGTATTAACTTAGCCTTTATTATTTTAATTACTCTATATTAAATTATAATTAAGTTATATATTACTTAAGTTATTCCTATAGTTATATATACTTACTCCTACTTACTATATAAGTACTTTATAAGATTTAATACTATAAAAGAGAAGAGACTTATAATTAATATTATAGCCTTTTAATAATTATATAAATACTAAGAGTTTACTAAAGTTTACTAGGTTAATAGTAAAGATAACTTAGTTAATACCTTTATAAAGGCCTTGCCTAATACCACCTTATACTACCTTATTAAAATAAATAAGGCTACTATTTAAATAGAAGAATAGGTTACTTAGATAAATAAATAATGGATATATATAGTGGACTTAAAGAGTTTGAAATATTTTCTACTATTTCAATTTAAGTTATAAAATAATATTTTATAGTAGTTTTAGACTCTTTTAATTTATATATTTAAAAGGATAGATTTAAGTATATTAGGGGTATTAGTATAAAAGTAAAAACTACTAGTATTAAATATTCACCTAATACCCTAGAGCCTATAGTAGTGGGGTTATTTAGGTAGCTATAATTATATAACCTAGTTACTACTATAATAGCTGTATTAGCCTCCTCTAGGGCCCCCCCCTTTATAATAGTCTCTTTTCCCTCCTTTAACTATTTATAAGTAATATAATATTAATATATATATTATTTAGTGCCTTTGTTTTGTCTCTATATGTAACTGGATCTAGTCTAGTGACTTCTATAGTATTATTATAATAAATATAGTTTAATAGTTATGAATAAAAGCTATATAAATATATAATAATTACTATACTAGACTTATTGATTATGAAATAATTAATATTATAATAATTCTAAAGTATATTAAATATTTTAAAACTATAAACTTTAGTATTTTAGTTAGTAACTCCTTTACTACTTCTTTAGATATAGGGAATATAATAGTAGCTCTATATATATAAGCTCCTAAGTATTATAGAATAATAGAAATAATAAGAGAAAAGAGAGAAAGAAAAAGAAAGTAAAAGAAAATTATTATAAGAGGTTATAGAATAATTAGTAAATTATTAAAAAAGATAAAAGAAAGTATAAGTATTTAAAAATCTAAATTAGATATTTAATTATTAAAAGAAATTAAAGTCTATAAAATATATATAAAGGTAATACTTTTATTAATATAATAAGTAATTATAGATTATTATTTATTAAAAAGAAAGTTATTATAAAATAAATCTTCAAAATTACAATAAATAAAAGAGTTTAGAACTTTATTTAATAAATAATATAAACTTTAAAGACTAAATATAAAACATAAAACTAAATTATTATCTTTTAAACCTATTATTTTCATTAATATATTGTTTAATATTAAAAAGGATATAAAGTTAGTTTATCCTAATATTTTTTAATTAAGAATTAAATATAATTAATTTATAATATTATTATTTTATAATATAATAATAAAGTTAATTACTAATTAGTATTAGAATTAATGTTATTTAAATTAAATTACTTTAGAAATAACAAAGTTTATAATAATAAA
Organism: Colletotrichum agaves; assembly: GCA_036785465.1. Lineage (NCBI taxonomy): Eukaryota > Fungi > Ascomycota > Sordariomycetes > Glomerellales > Glomerellaceae > Colletotrichum > Colletotrichum agaves. Next base: position 10,486 of record JAXISO010000565.1, on the reverse strand, counting down.
GTAATATAAAGTATATTAACTAAAATGCAAGTTATTTATAGAGCGAGGCCTTAGAGGAAGAAGTAATATCCGAGGGTCACATGCAGTTACGTGTAGGTCACGCGACTGCCCGCCCGAGTTTCCGCTCCAAAGCCCCAGATCCATACGGGATCCGGCGGGTTAGGCGAATATCCCAACACTCTCTCACGTGCTTTTTTTTTTTTTTTTTTCCTTCGCACTGCCCTGCTGGGAAACTGCTCGTCGCTGATGTCTCGGGTTCACTACCGGACCTCGGCATATGGCAGAAGCTTGTCTTGCAGCCGGTTGGCTAACCCAATTAACCAGCCAACCCCGTGTTCAACCAAATCCTCTTTGAAAGCCGCACTACAGTCGCGGTGATTCGAACCGCAACGCCTCCACCCAATGCCCACCGTTCCCCTTCAAAGCTCCATCAACTGTTCCGCCGCAACTGTCGTCTCCGAACATCTTCGCTATATCCTTCGCCCGCCCTCCCCAAAATGGTTGCCGACGCCGTTATTTACCATCCTTCCGTGGCCCATTATCTCAAGTTCGTCGCCACGACCGTCGGCCGCGATAAGCTCCTGCGCACCCTCCAATACTTTGCCCGCTTCTACGCTTGGTACCTCTTCCGCACCAATGGCTCCAAGACCGAGATCGCGCCCTGGGAGGCCATCAAGAAGCAGTTCGGCCTCACCCGCAAGATCATGCGCGTAGGCAAGAACGTTGAACACCTCAAGGCCGCCGCCGTCGCTTCCGACGCGAAGACCACGGACCCCGTCCTGCGCTACGCCGCCGTCGGTCGCCAACTGGGTTACGCTGGCTACCTCACCTTTGATGCTGCAACTGTTTTGGACGCTGCCGGCATCAGGAAATGGGAGGGCGCCAAGAAGCTGCAGAAGGAGGCCTATCGCTGCTGGGCCATTGGTCTGATTTTCAGTGTTGTCGCCCAGACCTACACTCTATACCGCCTCCAGCAGCGTGAGGCCAAGGTCGATAAGAAGGAGGGCGAGGGTGTTGTTGAGTCCAAGAGAATAGCCATGTGAGTTCCGCAGCTCAGTTAAAAGTCCTGTCAGCGGCATCTACTAACTGGCGATACGCAGTGAGCGCGCCGCCAGCCGCCTCCAACTTATCTCCGACCTCTGCGATTTGACCGTGCCCACTTCTGCCCTTGCCTGGGTTGCCTTTGACGATGGCCTCGTCGGTCTTGCTGGTACCGTCAGCAGTTTAATAGGCGTCTATATCCAGTGGAAGAAGACGGCGTGATATTCCCCGTATCCTTCTCCATGCATTTGCGCATGTCTATGTAACGAATGTGTTGTGGTGGCCGATAGCGAGACTTGGTCGGTGTGTAACCTGATTCGTTGGTGCAGGTGTAATCGAATTTGGTCCTTCAGGCGTTTCGGTTTGAGTCAGCACAGATCGAGGGTATGTTTGCCGTTGCAGGTTGATTTAGTTGGGCAGTTTACTAGCACCCTCCGCAGTCGATGCGGTGCGACGTTCAATTTTTGGGTACCATTCAAGATGAGACTCACTGCCATGGTAGCGCAATCCGGGTTTTCTAAAGCAGCACTCACAATCGCGCGTATCATGCTGCTACTGCCCGTCAAAAAACAACCCCAACTCGCGTGATTGAAGAATTATATCCATTTCCACGGTGAAAAGTCGTCTTGATTTGAGGATATCCGTACATTGTGCTCCACTACCAAATCCCCCCCCGCCCCCCTTTCCAAGGCAGACGAATCCGGCACGAGACGAAGTCGTAGATTTTGACGTGCCGATCTGCCGCCGTGGATCAAATTGATTGCAACTCCGGAAAAGTCTGCCAGCCTGGAGCTGAAGCCCGTGCCAGCAAGTCCTTCGTCCACTTCCAATGCGCCCCCTCGTCCTCACAGCATCCCGCATGTTGCTAGCGAAGCTTGACTTAAGCCACCACACTAGAGTCGAAGCGCATCCAGGATCTATTCAGAGTCAAGGACAGCCCCCAAGAGGCAAGCGATTGAGCGGGAGATGAGTTACCAGTAACGACCACCACGTTCATACTCGCGAGGGTACCCATCACGAGGATACGCTCCATCCCGAGGAGGAAAGTCCCTTGGGGTACGATCGTACGGTCTGCCGTTGACATAGGGGTCGGGCGGGAGAGGATAGTCTCGGCGGTAAGGGTCATCATAGCGGCCTCGCGGAGGAGGGTAGTCGTCAATTGGACGACGAGGTGGGGATCGGTACCGAGCGCGGTCGTCGTAGTACTCGCGTCGGGGGCTGCGATCACGATATCCGTCGCGGTACCCGTCTCTGCGAGGACTGTAGCCTCGCGGTGGTCCTCGGCGATCGTAGTCTTCCATTGGCGGCAGGTAAGGCCTACGTCCACCACCAGGTGAGCGGGAGCGCGCGCCACGGAAGTCGCGAGGCGGCATTTCTGGCTGAGTCTGATACTGTGTGTAAGCTCCTTATAATTCCTTGTTTCTCGTGTTTCCGGTCAAACTCACATCAGCGACGCAGGTTACACGGCTTCCCTTGAATTCTCGGCCGTCGAGCTTTTCGACAGCAGTTCTCAGGTCGGCCGCAGTCTCGAATTCAACGAAGCTAAAGACGTAGTCAGAACATGCGCATCGTCTCGTCAATGGTGAACGACAACTTACCCCCGTCCGTTGCCGTCGCGACCCGTTTCCGAGAAAACGACGTCGAGGCTCGACTGCCGGGCAAAATCTTTGAGGTCCTGTAGCCAGAGTCCATGTAAGTTGGTGTCCAGGATGGTGGCACGGCCGAAGAGGGTTGAAAGTCCGGGTATCAACGACAAGACAGCGTCGCTTCGTTGGGGGTCATGCCACAGATAAGGCGTCCAGCTCGAGGTTTCCATCGCTGCTCTGGCAGGTGAGGGCCGGTTCAAAGAATCGGTCCCAACATGGTGAAGCACGATCCAACATAAGCGCAACCCGATACCATTCTGACGAAGAGGTCGGGGAAGTTGCTCAGAAGCCGAAACCGTCGAGGGTGCCAGGATATCCACCGCAAGGAGAAGTGATGGTCCAAACGCGCAACAGGCCGACAGGAAGGAGCATCCGGGAAATCCAGCTTGAGAAATGGGGAGAGATTGAACAGACCTGCCAACTGGTATCGGTGGGAAGTCCCGTGATCTGCATCCGATGAGGGGTGCGGCGAGGCCTTGGAGGGGCGCGCTCGTTATTGAAGCCGCCACCGCTACCGCCTTCTCGATGCCGGGTTCCACGTGCGAATTGTACGGTCAGGCGCTCGCCCATAAAGTCAGATCCATCTTTGTCATGACGTTATTGTTAGCGGACCAGACCGGGGGAATATGGATGGCTGCATGCCGGCGCGTCAGGACATACGGAAAGCTGTGCAATTGGGGGGGAGGGAATTAGCTCATGGAAACTTTCTTTTCGACAGATGGCTTACCTGGAACAACATCACGGGCATCCATGGCGTCCTTGTATTCAATGAAGCCAAACCCATTCATAAGCTTGATTTCGGTAATTTCACCGGTGCCATGGGTCGCAAAATGAGCTTCGACGTCGGCCTTGGTGGCTAAGTCAGGTGAAATGCAGAGGTCAGCCAATTACGTGCAGGAAAGCGGGCATCGGGAAGCAAGTGAATGGATGGTGTTGAGCATACCATTGCGCGGAAGATTTCCTAAGTAGAGCCTGGTGGAGGATACCTCGGTCATGGTGACGGATGGGAATTTCCGAGTAAATCAGTCGCGACTGGAGGAAAGCAACGCTGACTGGCGCGAGGTTCTGGTCCGGCAGGAGGGGTCGGGGAGACTGCAGTACGTGAAGAGAGGCGCGCAAGGTTGGGTTTTGGGGACGAAGCCCAATACCTCCTCGGTGAGAAGGAAGTAAGTAGCTGCGACAGAGGTATCAATAAAAAAGCCGGGTCCTGGATGTCGTGGACTGAAAGAGAGGGCCTGCGATGGTCCAAATAATGGCCGGGAACGGACGTTCAACGACAAAAAGAGCGTTCAAATCTGGCCTAAACACGGGAGACGAGAAGAAAAGATCGAAAGGCGAGCGAAGTAGCCGGATGAAGACGAGGTTTTGAAGTGCTGTAATGTCGACGTTACACTCGTCGATCGAGCTGCGATTGGTCCAGCAGAGGGTGGTGTCGGGGGTGTCTGTGATGAGGAGGGGAGGGCTCGCTCGGGACAGCCTTTTGGGGGTATGGTGGCGGCGGTACCTTGGATGGCAACGTAAAATAATTAGAGGTGAGAAAGATGTAGTGGTGGTGGTGGCGGTTGCTGCAGCTTGTTGTAAGAGGTGAGTTTATGGGAGGTTTGACGGTTCCTGGTGTCCGTTCCTACCTCAGAAAGGTTCCATCCAGTCAGGTATAGGTAAGGGTACGATCAAGTAGGTGCAAGTTGCACGGCTGCGTGACCTCACAGAAGAAGGAAAAAAAGCACAGAATTGAGAAGGTGGAGCGGAAAAGAGCAACGAGCATGGATGACATGCCTGGGCTGAAGAGGGGAGGAGGCCGGAAGGGGCTGGATCAGCCAATGGTACATCGCCGTACCCCCGGTGAAAGAAATGGCTGGGCCAGCCGAGCCTGAGGAACTGAGATACATACCTTCCCAAACTAAGCTCCCTGAGGGACCTTACCTAGGCGGATTTGCTGACATGTACCTAATTTCTTCCAAGATGCGCGCGCACTGGGACACCACCACAGCTTGCTGAGGAGCAGAGGTCGAGAATTTGTTATTTCAGCCTTGATCCCAATTGAAGTCTGACGACACCAACACTACTTAGCACGCTTAGTCAATGCACGCAGCCTTGCAGATTTGACATCTGCAATCGACCCAGAAGACCGAAGGGAATAAGTTGCGATACTTTGGCTCTGCCTAGCTACGCCCGGCGCACATTAGCCGCCAACACCAGTTCGACGATGTACCTGTGGCCAAGGTGTCTTCATTGCAATTTCAAGCCTTAGGAGACACCCGTATCTTCCTCTTGCCCCTAACGCCGACAGCTGTGGCCTGCCAGGTCGCCAAGATGCTGGTGGATCCCGAGACCAGGGGGTAGCAGCATGTACAGAGAGAGGGGAAGGGATATCATCATCAGGGATGCCTCGGAGTCGTGTCGAGATGCTTTTGCAACCAAACAGGCGGTCCTCGAGTTCTGAGGCAGATGATGGCAATTGACCAGAAGGGTAGTCTTTCCCTTGCCAGTCTGCCGAACCCCGGCGAGTCTTCATCGATGCAGAACGAATTCGTACAGAGAACCCTCGTCGTTGCTCGCGGCCCGCCTCATCAATCCAATCAGGATAACTCTCGTTATTCCACCAGCAATAGGATCCAAGTATATCATATCGAGCGCAAAATGTAGAGTTTTTTATTATGCCTGTGAGAATCAGCAGCTTAGGGGCAGAACCTTCGTGTTGCTTGTTCCGTGGTCTTGGCTGTGAGTCTGGGTGTTTGCGATGAGGTGACTAAAGGCATTCTTCCCTGACCGTCGCGTGAATTGGTTGGATAAGGTATCTCGAGTCCTGCGATGGGCTGAGGACAAATAAATGCCTCCACAATTTTCGACGCGGTAAGGTATTGGGATGGATGCAACAAACTTTCGGATCTCGGTTCCTGTACGTTGCATCAAAGTGGATAGAAACTCGGTGATTTACCCGTAGAATACTACTCCATAACCGCAGGATCCATTGACTTCTTTATGTGTTAGTCAAGTCTGACGGAAAATTGTTCGCCATGCACGCCTGCTTGTTCTGGGAGCCGAAGGTAGCCCCGATGCGCCCAATGCGAAACTCGCCAACAGTGCCCTGCTCATTCGACAACCTGGACCTGTACCAGAGGCTCTATCCTTTGTCCTCGTACTCTTACTCAATCCTCAGGCCTCGTGGAGAAACATAGTCAACTCTATGCCAACGCCTGTGGTGTTGGTGGCAATGAACCTCATCCATTCGACCCAGCTGCTCTTTCTATCGAGCAGGGAACAACACCGAAGTTTCATCCGCTCTAGGAATTTCACCGCCACATCTCTCATTATTCATGAATATTTGTTGTCGGCAAGCATTCACCCAGAATTTTAAGTTGCCGCTGTCCTGTCCTTAAAGGCGTCCTATCGTCGGTTGCGGGCAGTCCCCAAACCAGAGACCGAGTCCGAAGCCAGCTTCCATGTGGCATCAATCTCATCGACACGCTTGGTCATTAACGGTATCATTTCCAGAAGACAATGCACAGAAAGCTTTCAACGGAACAAGGTGTTTTTGCTCAAAACAAAATAAGAGCGTATACACCCTGCTAGCCAAATAAAGTATCTACTAGTTCGTCCATAAAAGTAAAGGCAAGGTGTGCGCTGTCGAATCTGTTAGTATGCCGGCAGTGTGCTCCAGTAGGGTGAAGGACTTACTTCAGTCTTGAGTTGTTGAAGGTGGCAAACACTCGTCGGCTAGCTGCTTGTGCATTTACTCGCCCGACGACGCTACCTGCTAAGTCCGGAACCAGAGTCGCCAGCATCAGACTGGCCTCGGTACGCGTCTTCTTCTTTTCTGATGCCGTCCTGGGCTGTTTGTTTCTATTTATCTGCCCGCCCGGCCACATTGTGTCTCGCAGAAGTGCAATGTACTTAAGGATGGCATCTTCCTGTACCAGCATCTTAACGTTGTCGCGTACTTTGCGTTCAATAGTGCCACCCAAAAGTTGCTGTAAAACGACGACCACCGCCCGGCCGCGCAGCCAGTTGTTGCCGCGATTGAGCTCGAATACCTCCAAGAAGATATCACAGATTGGCTTGATAAAAGACTCAAGCTCTTTGTTGTCGAACGCGTTCAGCTCGGCTTCGGCCTCAGCAGCATTGGCTCCACCTTCACTGACAGCCAGTGGCATTGCGTTGAGTTGATTTGTGGCTGCTGCCATCAGGTTTTGACCTGCTAGTGAGAGTTGATCTAATACTGGAATGTTACCCAGAATATCCTCAACGCCGTCCGTAACAGAGTCGTACAACCGTGTGATCATGTCTTTCTTGTCTTCGCGATCGAGTAGATCTTGGCCCTGAGCAATCACGCTCTGAGATAGGAACGCTCGCAGGTCACGACTCCGGCAGACTTCCGGCAGCATCAGGAGTTCACGAAGATATTGCTCCAGTGCAGTCCGTCGTTTACGAAGGAATTCGCTCTGAAACTTCATGACCATCCGTCTTCTGGGAAAGTCAAGGTTTCGAACGGAAGGATATCTCGAACGAAGTTTCTGGTGCAATTCGTGAAACTCGCTGTATCTGCGAGTAATGATCCAGGTCGCAGCTGGCATCTTCTCTCCAGCGTCTCTCTGGACTTCGATCACGTACAGAGCGAATTCCTTGCCATCATCTTCACGTCCAACCTGTATAGCCTTAATCTTGATGGTAGAGCGGCCATACAGGCTGTTATCACTTTCTTGCACTACGTATTGCTGCCGCTGAAGCTCTTTGCGACGGATTTCGCGCTGAAGGCTCGCCTTTGATTTTCGCAGGATTCGAAGTTCCGCCGTGTTGTTGGTAAGCTCAGCTTTCTTTGTTAGAGAATCGACTATGGCGTCCTGTGCAACCAAGCGATCAATATCATTCGACAGCGCGGTGATAGCTTCGGCTAAACCAAGGTCGCCGGGCGCAGCTTCGTGCACTTCATCTTCAACATCGACCTTATTATCTTCGTCTTCGTCGTCAATCTCGTCGGAAAGGTGCTTATCCTCATCCCCAAACAGGTCGTCGTCGACGAAAACTCCAATGCGAGATGCAGCGCTTACCAGACCAAGGGATGACAAGCTCGGCTTCTCGGCTTCCTTTGATGATTGTACAGGTCTTCCTACGTCGAGAGATCCTCGATGGGAGTCATTGTCCCCGGAAAACAGACTGTTGGACGATCCCGCATCATCGGCCCCAAATAGCGAAGCCCGGAATTCTTCAGCAGTTTGAGGTCGGTTATCCTCCATGATATTGTTCAAGGCTTCTTCCATAGCTTGGACAACATTTGTGTCCGGGACAGGGTTGCTAATTTCTTGATCAAGACTTTGAATCGAGTCGATCATACCGTCGTTCTCGACGTCATCGTCATCGAAAAGGGGCAATGGGGATTCATCGTCGAATGAGCGGCTTTGCGACGATTCGTTGCCATTAATGTTAAGGGTCCTCAGGTCTGACGCAGATCCGGCACGCTTCGATGTCGGGCGTGTCAGTCGTGGGGCCAGCCTGGCTACCGCATTCGGCTTCGACTGGTACGACTGAGAGCTTCGATTCATGGGTGGATGGGTCTGTGAGGAAGAAGGCTCTACGGCGGGAAGGGGGGGGATTGTTGTCGCTGCTTCTTGTGCTGCCAAGCACTTGTAGAAGAGGTCCGACTTCTTGAACGACTGGAAGTATTGTGCCTGCATTCTCTCCAGGACGGCCGTCTGGGCTCTCAAAATTGCTCTTCGCGCTTTGAAATACTGTTCCGGAGTTGCCGCCTCACCAGCATTCAGGAAAGTGCGAACTTCATCCCGAGTGGGCTGCGATATTTGCAACTCTGCCTTGACTAGGTACGCATGGTCAATCTGGGCCAAATCCAGGCGATCAGAATCTGTCCACATTGGCAAATTGGAAGGCAATTGCTCGTCGTCTTGACCTTCGTCCTCCAACGGATTGCGGAACCCATCCACCACGAGCCAGAACTGGATGAGAGGCATCATTCGTTGTCGGTCCATGAATTCCATAAAGTACGACAAGCCCGACGCATCTCGGAGCAGCTCTACCAGTGATGCGTCCTCAAACTTCGAAACCGTCTTAGGAGCGCCTGACGGTCGGGGGGTTAAGGTCGTCGCATTTCGTCGGTCTCCTCCAGCAGCAAGTGTCTGAACACGCTGGTCCAAAAGTCTCTTCCCCATCTCCAAGCGGCGGAGATACACTTGATCCTGATTCTCTTCTAGCGAGTCTCGCTTCAGCTGACTGGCAACCTCGCTCCGCAGTCGTCTGGCATCAGACAAGGTGCTGACTTTTCTGACGGCGCGGATGAATTTTTCGAATTTCCTCTCACTATCGGTTGGTGAGAGCCGAGGGATAATCGCAGCCTTTGCCGTTCTTGGTGTTGGCGAAGCATGCTGGTCCAATGCCGCCCTGAGTTTCCGAACGGTCGACCGATCTTGCAACATCGAGCGGCCATAACTTTCCATCACTTGATTCCATGTGTCGGGATCGGCCAGCATCTGCATCACAGGAAACAATACCGCGCATGAGACGATTTCTCTAATTATGGTAGAAACAGCACGACTGGAGACGACGTTGGGCGGTAGAACCTTTGGCAAGATACCCGATACCATCTTCCGAAGATAACCTTGTTGTACGAGTTTCGTATCGGGGAAAGACAACGAAGCGGCTGGGTGAAGTTGCCCATCCTTGTACTTGGAAGCGATGGCCAGATCCAACTCTTCTGATTCCGTGACAGATCGGTTCAGTTTTCTCCCTCGGACTGAACGCTCGGCCTCATAAAAGTCGCGGAAGTGCGCCGTGAGCATCGGTACGACGCGCGTAGTGACAATATCCACTAAGTCAAGTACGAGGAGCCGTTCCCTGATGTTGATGAGAGCATCGCGAACAGCTTTGTCGACCTGATTTGCAAAGACAGGATTTTTGCTTATTGAAGAGTACCAGGAACTAACGAAGTCCCGTAGTATAAGTTCGAGAAGCTCGTCTAGAGCTTTGGATATTCGGGCGGAATTGGGATCGAGGGGTGCTTTCGTGTAGGATTGGTGTATTTGGAGGCTTGCGACTTCCCTCGCCCAAGCTTTGGGACCGAGAAAAGCAGGGCCATTAGGACGGGGCGATCGATGGCGGAAGCTGCGTCGAGAACCGCGAGAGGTGAGCAGGACGAGAACGAACAAGACAGCCAAGGTCAAAAGTGATCCGCTGACAAGGGCGTACCCGATCCATCGCAGAGTCGGAACCCAACTGACGGCATGGCCCCAGGCGATGAAGCATGTGATGGCGGCAAGGATGAGGTCTCTTCCTTGCAGGGCCATAATCCAGATTGCTTCTGAGATTTCTGGTAGGCTGTCGCTACATCATGTGTCGTCGGTATTCGCGGTGCTCTGAGGGCTGATTTTCGTTGAAGAGCGGTTGCGATTCGGCCGGGCCTGACGGATAAAGGGTAGGTCCGTTGGATTATAAGTACACACAATCACAGTTCGAAAGCTTTCAAATACGAGGCTGCGGAGCGACGCCGAAGCCACACAAGCATGGCGCAGCCGCTACACTAGACCCACTCGGGCAGTGTTTGCTCGCACAGAAACCTAGAGATTACACACACACAATATAATATACACACATTATCTCATAATTAAGAGTCTTAACTACTATAAAAGTACCTAAGCTATACTTATTATTATAAGAATATACTTATTATCTTACTTTATTAATAATATTATCTCTATTATTATTATTATTATTATTATTATTATTATTATTATTATTATTATTATTATTATTATTATTATTATTATTATTATTATTATTATTATTATTATTAT
>JAXISO010000564.1:0-17533 GCA_036785465.1 Colletotrichum agaves | reverse complement strand
AAAAGAAATAAAGCCTATATAAAGTTTAAAAGAAGCCTAGGTATTTATAATATATTATAATTAGTATATATATAGTTCCTTAATATGTATAAAGGACCTCCTAAAGAAGAGTAGAATAATAATATTAATAGGATTATAGTAGAGGAGAAGGATATTTAAGTCTATCTATAATTAATAGAGAATAGAAATACTTAAGTTTATTTATAATTTTAATTTATTAATAATAAAACTTCTTAGTAGGAAATTATTATATAATTAACTACCTTATTTACCTATTTTATTATAATAATTAATTTATACTAAGTTATAAATTTATTACTTAATTAAGTAGTATATTCTAAATTTATATATTTAAACTCTTTTAAACCTATAAATCTCTCCTCTAAGTCTATTACTTCTACCCTAATAGGGAAATATTTAAAGGAGGTATTTTATAGTATTATCCCAAATATAAAAGTAGCTAAATTTTTAATTATAAATAATTCCTTACTCTTAAATAAATAATTTAGCCTAATACAATTATTAATTAAAAAGAGGCTAATAAAGTTATTATTAAGTTTAGCCTAGGAAATATTATTAAATTTATAAGTACTATAATAATTTATATACTATTTAAAAATATATTATTCTATATTATCTCTATAAATACTTTATTTATACTTGACTTTATAAATATAAATTATATAAGTATTTATTTTAATAATTTATAAAATTACCTAATTCAAGGGAATCTTAAAGTTCCTATCATTTATAAATAGAGCTACTTATAGCTCCGCCTTAATATTAAGAAGACTCTTACCTAGAATAACTTTATGAAAAGTAAATTATAATAATTATATTAATACTTTAGTTATTTATTTATATATTAATCCTATAAAGTACTCTAATAAACAGGCTATTCTATTAAACTTAAGACTTTAAAATAATTTATAAAAATATATAAATACTACTAACTTAATATAGTTATTCTAAATTATTTTAAATTTATAATTTAAGATAATTATAATTTTAATTATATTATAATTATTAATATACTCTATTTTAAACGTAAACTAGTACTCTATATTATTAATACTATAACTACCTTAAATATAATAAAATTCCTATATAATTTATTAGTAATAGTAGTATTAAATACTCTAAAATAATATTAAATCCTAATATACCTTGGACTTCTTAATATTACTATTACTAATACTAATATAAACCTCATATTCTTAAAATAGAAATAGAGATTATAAACTTTATTTATTAATATTTCTAAGGTCCCTATTAAAGTTTATATCTTTATAAGTAAAGTAGAGTAATATTATATTATATTCTATAGAGTTTATATAATTATTAATAGAATTCATTTAATAAGTACTTTAACTAATAATTAAAGCTATTAATAATATAATTAATTTAAATAGCCTTATTCTAATACTATTTATCTTTAAGGTATATTCTAAAATATATTCTAACTTATTTCTATTATTAAAACTATAATTATAAATAATAGTATTTAATAAAATTATAGAAAAGATAACAAGAATTAAAGTATTATAATAAATTATAAATATTTTATTTATATAAAATAAAATAAATATATCTCTAAATTTATAATTATTTCTAGAATTATTTATTTATATATATTAAAAAAGAAAAAATAGAATCATATAAATTAGTTATTATTAATAATAAAATCTATACTTTAGAACTCCTAAGAGGACCCTAAAAACTTTAATTTATAATTATTTACTTATTCTATTTAAATACCTTACTAAAAGAGGAGAATAATAAAGAGAGTAATACTATTCTAGATTGAACTCTAAATTTATTTTCTCTAGCTCCTTAGTCTTACTAATAGAACTATTTACTAAGGACTTAAAAAGACTAAGAATAATATAATAAACTTATTTTAAAAGGAAAATAAAGAATATAATTATTAATTTTATTAAATACTATAAATACTTTTATTTATATAGTAAAAATTATAAGAGTACTTATTTGTAAAATTATTAATATTCTTATATTCTTATTAATAAGAGAAAGATTAAATAATTAATTTATTATTATATAAGAAGAATAAGGTTAATGTTATTAAATTATTATTTATAATATTATTAATTACTAAAGTTAATTCTCTCTAATAAAGTAATATATTTAAATTATTTTATATAATAAGAATACTAATTAAATTATTATTAGAATCTTTAAATTATAAATAATTTATAAAATTAAGGGGAGAAAATTAATTATTTATATAAAAAGTTTTATTTTATTATTCAAAATTATAATAATAATAATAAGGAATTAATTCTTATATAATTACTAACTATTTAGTAAATAAGTTAAAAATTAATTCTTACTCTTATATTTATACTTCTTATAAGTAAACTTATATTTTAATTATAAAATATTAGTTAAATTTATCTATAATTAAAGATTAAACTTAATTATATAATTCTTATTGAATTACCTTATAAAACTTGATATAATTATTTTTATAATTAAATTATAAGAATTATTTAATTTCTATATAGTTTAATAAAAGTAGGAACTTATTAGTAGTTTATATATAATACTTATTATATTAAAAATCTTAGAATAAAGTAATTATTATGTAACTCCTACCTACTTATATTTCAAGTGAAAAACCCTAAGAATTTTAGGGTTATTAGAATATAAATAAATGATACAATTAATGTCTTAATAATAACGTTCTAAAATAAAGAAACCTAAGAACTTAAAAAGGTTAACATTATTATTAAGAATAAATAGTTTCTTATACTAATAAAGTTTTTTATATTTAATGAAGGTATTATAAAATTAAGTAATAATAATAAAGTTATATTATACTAAAAGGGGTAAAGTCAGAAAATTAAACTTATTAATTATATTATAAACCCTACTAATTAAAAGGAGTAATATATTTAATAGAGAGTAAGAGAAGTATATATTACTTTAATTTACTAGTTAAAAGTATATTTTAATTTATTTACTATTATATAAAAGTAATACTTTATAATTAAGGAGGTAAAGAGCCTAAATAAATAACTTAAGTAGTAAAAATAGAACTTTAATTATAGGTTTATATTTATTCCCCTTAATTTTATAAAGATCAAATTATTTATCTTTATTAATAAATTATTTATTAATAATAATAATTTCTTATTCTAAATTAGCTTTATTATTATTATTATTATTAAGGAGACCTTGAATATTATTAATATATTTAATATATTAAGTAATATAATTTACTTTAACTCTATAAAGTATAAATAAGTACCTATAGTATTTTAGTATTAGAAATATATAATATAATAGCTAGTATAAATTTTACTTTTATAATAAGTATTAGTATTAATATAATTATAAATAATTTCTAAAGACCTTTTATTCTAATTATTATATATATAAATTCATACTTATTATATTATTAGATTATTAAATTAAGTATAATTAAATAGAAGTAATTTATAATTAATATTATAGTACTTAATTAATTATAAAGAAAAGGAAAATTTATAAAGTTTAATAAATAAATAGTAATAATAATCTCACTAATATACTTATTAAGTTAATACCTAATAAATTATTGAAATTATTAATATGATTTATAAATTATAATAGTATAATAATCTATATAGAGAAATAAGTTATAAGAGGGAGCTATAAAGTAAGAGAAGGAGAGAGAGGTGTAAAAGTTTAATTAATATTTACTTTAGGAGTATTTATTCAATACAGGTTATAGAGTAGTAGCCACTAAAAATAAAAGACTAATAGTATTATAATACTACCTATAAATAGCTACTATGTAGAGTAAAGCCTAGAGCCTAGCTATTTAGCGGGATTATATAACTACTTTAGCTATATATTTAGTTTAATACTATAGGCTCTTATTATATTTAGATTTCTCTATAAGTATTCTATATTTGAATATATTTGTTTTATATATATAGAGATATATATAGGGTACTATTTAATAAAGTAATTACCTTGGGATACTAATAATAATTAAACTAGCTCTTTAATAAAACTACTTACTCTATTTTTATACTTTAAATTAGTTCTTCTTTTAGTAATAATATTACCTAATTAATTAAAACTAGATTCTATAGTAGCTGAATTGAATTTAAAATAATAATTCATTTAATTATAATTTAATAAATATATATATATATATTATATATTTTAAATATAAATTATAATAATACTTTAATAAATTAATTTTGATTTTATTTTTAAAAATTATATTTTATTAACTATTATACTTATAATTATAATTATTGAAAATTTAAAATACTAATAATTTAATACTTATATTATATATACATATTATTATAATATTCTATAACTTAAAAAATATAATATAATATTAAAGATATAAATATAATATAAAAAATATAATTATAATATAAATATATATAATTATATTATATTTATATTTATATTTTATATTTATATAATATTTTATATTTTTCTTAAATACTCTAGTTCTTAATAATCTTTATATTTAAAAAAATAAAGACTTTTTATATTAAATAAGAAATAAAAACTTAATAATAATTATGAATTACTTTAATAATTTTAAGTAAAACCTTAAAATAAAAAACTTAAAATAAATTATAATATATTATAAATTTTAATAAATAATTTAAAATTATAAGAATAAGTTTTTAAAATATTTTACTTTAATATAATAATAAAATTCTAAATATTTTTAATTAGTTTTAAATTAAATTATTAGAAAATTTAATAATATTTATACTTTATTAATACTTTTATTAAAATAAACTCCTTTAAGTATTAAAAGAATTATAATTTTAATAATTATTCTCTTTATAATATTATTTTACTTTAAATATAATTTTTCTTTAATAATTAAAATTATATAATATTAAAAATACTTTAAAAATAATACATAATAATTAAATAAATTAAAATAAAATTTAGAAATATAATAAAACTAATATTTAAGAATATAATTAAAATTAAATAATTATTTAATAAGTAGTATACTAAGTTCCTTAAAGTACTAAGGAACTAGATTAGAGACTAGGGGAGGGGTAATGGGGTGAGGGTGCTGGATTATCAGGGGCAAGGCTGTGTACTTCCAGTTCTAAAAAGTTCCACACATTGTTGTTCCACAAGTTGGTGGCACAAGTACGCTTGGCTTTCTACTAACAACCTACCTATTGGAAGCGATTCAGCGCCGCAAGTGGTGCCTACTGAAAAAAAAGTTCCGGAGGCGCTAAAGCCACATCCACCCGCGCCCGTTCACAACAGAACAATTCTGCCCCACGTTCTTGAATTTTTCCCTCCCACCCGACGTAAAGAGCCTTTGTCTTTCAACACGACAAACGGTTCAGCCCTACAGTTAGGGGATATTTCGAAATGACTATCGCAACTGTTGTCCCCCACGTTTTACCGGCCCTGCTCGAGGGCTGGTCTGCTGAGAAGGACTTCAAGGCCATCGGCCAGGTTTCTGCCGCCACTCAGCGTAGCCTGGAGCCTGTTGGCCCTCACTTTCTTGCCCACGCTCGCCGTGCCCGCCACAAGCGTACCTTCTCTGAGGACGACCGCATCCAGGCTCAGGAGGCTGCCAAAAAGGTCGAGAACGACGATGACAGCGACATCAGCGAGCCTGAAGATCCTATGATGTTGCAGCGCGATGCCAAGGACTGGAAGGTAAGTGCTTCTTTAGTTTGACAAAATGGTCGAAGCGGATGAAGGGCTGACGTCTGATTTCGTACAGAGCCAAGACCATTACCAGGTTCTCGGCATCACCAAGTACCGCTGGAAGGCTACGGAAGAGCAGATCAAGCGAGCCCACCGCAAGAAGGTCCTCAAGCACCACCCTGACAAGAAGGCCGCGGCCGGTATTGTTGACGACGACAACTTCTTCAAATGCATCCAGAAGGCCACCGAGGTACTTATGGACCCCATTAAGCGCCGCCAGTACGACTCTGTCGACGAGAAGGCCGATGTCGACCCTCCTACCAAGAAGCAGCTCGCCAAGGGCAACTTCTACAAGCTCTGGGGCAATGTCTTCAAGTCCGAGGCTCGTTTCTCCAAGACCCAGCCCGTCCCTACTTTTGGTGACGACAAGTCTTCCAAGGAGGACGTTGAGGAGTTTTACAATTTCTGGTACAACTTTGACAGCTGGAGGACATTCGAGTACCTTGATGAGGACGTCCCTGACGACAACGAGAACCGCGACCAAAAGCGCCACATGGAGCGCAAGAATGCCAACGCCCGCAAGAAGAAGAAGGCCGAGGACAACGCCCGTCTCCGCAAGTTGCTCGACGACTGCTCCGCCGGCGATGAGCGAATCAAGCGCTTCCGACAGGAGGCCAACGCTGCTAAGAACAAGAAGAGATTCGAGAAGGAGGCGGCAGAGAAGAAGGCTGCGGAGGATGCGCGGTTGAAGAAGGAGGCTGAGGAGAAGGCCGCCAAGGAGGCCGAAGAGAAGGCCAAGGCGGACCGTGACGCCAACAAGAAGGCGAAGGAGGCGGCCAAGAACGCTGTCAAGAAGAACAAGCGTATACTCAAGGGCTCCGTCAAGGACGCAAACTACTTCGTGTCTGGCGATGCTTCTGCTGCGACAATCGACACCGTCCTCGGAGATGTCGAGCTCGTGCAGGGCAAGATCGATGCCGACGAGATTGCGGCTCTGGCCGGCAAGCTCAACGGCCTCAAGGTCGCTGACGAGATCAAGGGCGTATGGAGTGACGAGATTAAGAGGCTGGTTGGCGCCGGCAAGCTGAAGGATGGCGATGCCAAGACTTTGGTCCAGTAGAATGGAACTGGCTAAGGGAAGATTTGACGGGGTATGACCAAGACATCATGACGTGGGAATCGAAAGCGTAAGACACGTTCAGAGGCAATAGAATAGATGAATGATGGATTGCTTTGAGAGAAGCATACATGCGGAAACTGAAATTCTCTACGAGCCCCTGGGCAGCACGCTGATGATATGAAGGGACTTGGTTCGATATAACCCGTTCCACAGTAGCACAAAGGTGGCAGGCCCGTGACAAACAATGCGGCAGAGGGGGCTTTAGACGTCCAGAGTCCAGACAATCGGTGGGTATTATGACTCTGAATTAAGGTGCGGCGTCTTTATTCAAGGTTGCTCTTGAGTTTTTCTTTTTGTGGTTTTCTTGCAATACACAATACACAGGACCTGACTACGCCTACCAGGTAACAGAGGCCTTGCCCTTCGGTTCATGTCTCTTGTCGAGCCGCATGTGGCACACCTCCCCAGGCGGGAAGAGGCGACACAAGCATCAGAGGAAATACCTCCAATTCTGTCAGGGACAGCTAAAGAACAGGGACCTGGCGATGCAGTGTCATCCTTCATCAATCTCATTCTAAGCTTGTGAAGTGTTGCTCCTTCCCTCGACCTGACCGGCTTTACCATCGGGCAGGACAACAAGGTAGGCCACCTACCAACTTTGCGCCTTCTTCCTCTCGATTTCACTACGAGGGCAGTCGCGATTTCGACATATTTACCTGCCGCCTCTCTGTCTCCACTAGGCACCCTATCTTACGAAACAATCACGATCTCGGCTGTTCTCCATCTCAAGCATCACCGAAGGCAGTAACCAAACCCCCGACATCTGCTACGATGTCCGACGTCCGCTCCGGTCCCGACTGGGCAGAATACGACCCGGCTTCGGCACCCCAGGTACTCATTGCAGATGCTCCTGAAGTTGCCCAAGCCGTGGTTGTACCCTTGAACAACCTCACGACGAGAAGAGACGCCAACGCCAACGGCAGTATCGTAAAGAGCACCGACGGCACCAGTGACGGCAACAGCCCCCCTTCCCTCACTCTCGTCCAGCGACTCCGTCCCCACTGGAGGGTTCTCGTCCTTGCCGCCGGCTTGTTATTGCTGGCACTCGTCCTTGCCATCGCTATCCCTCTTGCGCAGAGAAACGCCAACCACCGCGAGCCTTCAAACACGCCGTCGACCTCCCCTTCCTCCACCTCCTCCGTATCTTCCACCGCCACAGCTACCTCCTCTACCAACACTAACGTTCCGTCGGCCTCACCGGTAAGCTGCCTGCCAACCTCAACCTTCCCGTGGACGATTCGGTGCTGATCTTCCTTATGTGGCCCCCTCAGTGTGATTCATCCAAAGTGGTCCGCGATGTCGACTGGATCGGTATCGACAATGGCCGTGATTGGAAGTACCGTCTGAAGCCGGCTAAGAGCCCCGAGGACTGCTGTAACATTTGCTACTATTCTATTTCGGAGGGTTGCAACGGCTGGTTATTTGTCAAAAGCGACACCAACACTCCCAACTGCAACATTATCTATGGTTATTCCGGCCCGAACAAGTCAGCCGCTTGCCCGGCAGGAAAGCCGGACCTTGTCTACAACACTGGAGAGGGACAAGGAGGCGACGGTCCCTGCGCAGGATAAGTGCGGGTTTAAGTTGGTGTACTTTCGCGTAAATAGCCTCATGTGAAGATAGGTTTGATATCAAAAGACCCCATTATTGTCGCTGTCCTACGCATCCGCCATCCATCCTCTCGACCTGATCTCCGTATACTCTGAAGTCTGTCTTTTATGCCAATGTCCATTTTCGCCATGTATGCTTTTTGTTCGTCGACCAATACACGCCCGTCAACATCTACCAAGGTCCGTCATTACCAGGCCTCATGTACTGCGCCTTAAGTCTAGCAAGTTGTTGGGCAGAACTGAGGGCTCCAGGAGTGCAATATCATGAGTTAATTTGACACTAAAGAGGGAGAATTCTATCTAAGGAGGGGGAGGTTATGACCCCCATATGTATACATATGTCGTGTGACATGGGTCCCCTATACCGCCATATTGCAGGCCTGACATACCCCCTCAGGAGAAACCAATTTTTTTCTTCTTCTGGATGCTGATCTTGCTGGTTTTTTTTATGAATAGGTATTCACACTAAAGCCATGGAATTGCTAATTCTTAATGTTGATGTTGATAATGGTGATAATAATAATACCCTGAATAAAGATGAGAACTTTGACTTTACTTGTGCCTTATATAAGGACTTTTTTAAGTGTGTTAACTAATGGAGGACTTCTTCTGGTGCCTTAAATAATAAGGGCTTTGCTATGCCTTATATAAAGAGGGCTTCTTTAATACTGGAGTATTTATTGCTTGTTTTACTAAATCCGAGAGAGAAAGCAGCTATAATAATCTTTATTCTTATAGTAGTAGTCCTATTAAAGAGTAGAATATAAACTAAAGAGTTAATTATAAAAAGATAACTATTAAATAGAAACAAGGGCTCTATGAGTATAATATTATAAGTTTACTTAATACTAAAGAGAGGAAATTCTATTTATAGAGGGGAAGATTATAACTTATATATATAGTATAATATAGGTTACCTATATAATTATATTATAAGTTTAATATAAGTTTATAAATACTTTTAAAATAATGAAATATTTCTAATTAAATATTAAATTATAATATTACTTTTAATAATAGTAAATGAACTTTATTATATATAGGTATTTTATATATAAGTAAAGTAATAAATATTTTATTAAGTTATTTATTATATTAAAATAAGTAAAGTAAATATACTTATATTATAATAAAATGGAAATTACTAACTTATAAAAATATATAATTATTAGACTTTAATTAAATTAAAGTTAGAATTATATTATTAATTAACCTAAAATAAAGTATTATTATTTAAGAAGTTATATATAATCTTATACATAATTATTTATTTATAGTATAATATTAGTATTAAGTAAACTAAGTAAGTAAATAATTTTAAGAAATTATAGTAATACTATACTTTATAAGAAATATATAATTAATATATATTAGAAATAAGGTATTAGATATTGAATTATATCAATTTTTCAATTAAAACGAAACTTATTAAATATTTAAATAAAATATATTAAATTAGTATTAATAACTTTATACTAATTTAATATATTTTACTTAAATATACTAGAGTTTATAAATTTATTTCAATGTACTTACTAATAATTCTTATTATTATAACTTTGGATTATTTTATAATATAAAGTTATATAATTAAAATATAAAATATAAGAATTGAATTTGAATTATAAATATATTTAGCATAGTAAAAATATGAAGCTTATTAACTCTATTATACTTATATATAAATAATTTAATTTAGTTTAATTTAATAATTCATAGTATTACTTTAAGTTCTTTATCATAATAATAACAGTAGTAACTATGGAATACTAGCTACTACTACATAGAATATAGCCTTCTATTAAAAAAGAATAGAGCGAGAATATATAATAATAGCTAAATACTAAAACCCTTACTTAGCTAATTAACCTATAAGTTCTACTAGTAAGTTATTAGTTGAATATTAGAGTTTACCCTGCTCTATGAAAGCCCTATATATTTCCCTACTATTTTCTATCTAAGACTACTTAATAGAATCTCCGCTCTAGTATATATACTCTATTTATAAACTATATTTAGTAAGTATTATATTAAATATATTTTTAATATTAGTAAAAGTAGTACCCCTAAATACTCTAGTATTACTAAGTCTTTAGACTTAAATAATAACTAAGTTTATTCACAGAATACTAATAATATAGAAAGTATTAATTTTATTATAATAATAAAAGAGTTCCGCGAAGTTAAAAATAGTATAGTAAATACCTATATAACCTAAGTATTAGTATAGAAAGAATTATTAAACTATTTATAGCTAAATAATTATAATATTAAAAACTTTATAGTTAATAAAATAAGTCCACTTTTAAAGTGAAGTTTTATATTAAACAAAGATATTTAAGAGCTTCTTTCATTATTAACTCTCTTATAATAAAATAAGAACCTAGAAGCCTTATTCTCTCTTTTTATTAGACTTAGAGTGTTTTACTAATTAATATAATTTAAATTAAGCTCTGATATATATTAATAAAGCCTACCTTTATAATAGTAAGTTAAATACTATAAGTAAATATAGCTTTATTTTTAGGACTAGGAGTAGTTATTCTGTTAATTTTAATCTTAAAAATAAAACTAAAAATATAGCTAGAAGCCTTATTAATTAACTAGTACTTATATAGAGCTCTATATAGCTCTAGCTATATTATAAATTAAGATTTAATATAGTAAAGGCTTTAAAAGCCTTGAAATTATAATAAACTTGACTTATATTATTAATAGGGCTACTAATTAAAAATAGAGACAAATAGAGAAATAATTTATAATTTATAATTATATAAATTCCAAACCTATTAAGAATAGTAATTTATAAAAGGATCTCTTGTTCTAAGTTAAGAAGTTCTATAAAAAGAGCTTAGTATAAGCTTCTAGACAATTCTATAGGAATAGAATAATATAGCTAATATTACTATAAAGAATAGATTTATAGAGAAGTATTAAAAGTACTTTATTAATATTTATAAAGTAACTTTATACTAGCTAAGTAATTATAAATTATACTATTAATATATTATTTTATATTTTGCTTTTCTCTATATAAACTATTATACTTTATTTATTTTGGTATACTTAACTTCCTAGTAATTTTAATACATAATAAGAATTTAAGGGAGTTACAGATATAGCTAGGTAAAGGAATAAACTTCTTATTGAAAAGTTTATAAAGGTAGTTTATAATATAAGCCTTTTTCCTTTTTGTGTTAAGAACATATTATTTTAGCCTTAAAATTCTTATACGTCTTTATTATATATCTCTTATATTTTAAGAGTATTATATAAATAATGCTTATATACTAACTAGTCTTTAGTGATACAGAAACCTGGATTATAACTTAAATACTATAAATACGTTTTGAGTTATTTTATTAAGTGTAATTAATAAATTATTAATAAGTAGGAACTCTTTAGTATTAATAAAGCTATTAAATATAATAGAAGAAGAAATATAAGGGAGAATCAAAGTAGTATTAGTATATCTATAAGATAAGATATTATAAATAGAGCTTAGTTAATAATTAAGTAACTTAATAAGGATATATATATATATATAATATAAAGTTATTATTAGTAGTTTAAGCTAGGTAATTATACTCTATTTTATGTATAAATAATAAAGTATATAGAATATAATTAAAATAGAGTTTATAAATAATATTAAATTACTACTTCTCTTAATTCTTAAGTTTTATAAAGCCCTTATAAAAGTAGTAAACTTATAAGGCTAAAAACTCCTTATAAATATTATTTAGTATACTAGAAGAATAATTAGTAATTTAATAAGGGCTAACAATAAGAATCTTAATATTAATAATAAGGTTTTAGAATTAAAAAGAACTAGGCTTGCTAGTTTAACTTTTTAATCTCTATTAGCTTACTAATAACTATTGTTATTAGTAAATTTATCTATAATATAGAAAGGTTTACTTTCATTTAGAGCTAAGAATACTTTAAATTAAGCTTAGTATTAATAGTATTAAAAGCTATTTTAGTCTAGAAGGAAAGAAGTAATTTTAGGAAACTTTATATTAACTAGAAGAACATAATTAATAAAGTAAACTATTAAATTATATAATTCCTAGGATTATATATTAGTAATAAGCTAGTGGAATATAAGGTAAAGATTTATATATTTAAATTATATTCCTATACTTACTTAAACCTAGCTAATACTTTACTTAATATAAATAAACTCGTATATTATACTTCTTTAAAGACTCTTATTATATACTTTAAGTAGTATAGTCTAGAAATAAAAGGCCTTAATCTAGAGTATTATGAATTCAAGGTTTCTAAAGTAGGGCTAGTAAGTAATAGGTATTTAGAAATACTTTTAATATAATAAGAGAATAAATAACTTATAGCTTTATTATTTAATTAAGGTATATTAAGTTATTAACTATAATACTAATTATAAATATAAAATAGTATACTTATTAATTTCTCTACTTTTATAGAAATACTATTTAATACCTATTTAAACTAACTTATTATATTTAAATATAATTATATTATAAGAATATAGTAGTCTAATATTATTTATAATTCCCTTTACTTTATGAAATAGCTATAGTTATATTAGAAGAATAAATTTAAAGAAAGTATTAGCTATTATTTAATAAGTAATATAAATTATAAGCTAGTAATAATAATAGTACTAAGTTCTAATAAAATTTATTAACTAGGTAGGTATTATAATCTATTAGGTATAACTAGTGAGAAAGCCCCCACAAGGATACTAGGTAGCTAGGATAAATACTTTATATATAGAATTATAAAAATACTTAGGACTCACCCAGTATAGAAGAACTATAGTATAGATTATATAATAATGAAATTATAATTATTTTACATTAAAATAATTTAATAAGACTTAGGGGCTAAATAATTATTCTAGATTAGAATAATCCTTCTTAACCTAAGATATAAAGAAATATATTATAAACTAGAACTTATATATAGTATAGACTTAAATTAATCCTAAGAATATACTTTTATAACTCTTTAATAATTAACTTTATAATTATCCCTTAGGATATTTTTAGTCTCTTTTTATACTATAAACCTTTAAAATAATTATAATTAATTACTATAATTACCTACCCTTTAAGATTTTATTTAATAAGCCCTAGTATTATTTAGTTAGTATTAATTCTTAGTTTTTATTAATAGAACTCTATTATTAAATAAACTAGCTATAATACTTTAATTACTCTTATTTAATAAGTTAACTATTAATACCTATTAAATAATAATAAATATAATATTATTCTATACCTCTATTACGTTACTTACTCTAGGAAACTCTTCTTTATATATATAGCTTATAAATCTAACTAAGGAACTTAAGAGAGCCCTAATAGTTATTAACTTAAATAATAAAATAAGTCTTAAAAAATCTATAATTAACTCTAAGTTAAAATTGAAAAAAGAAAGAAAATACTAATATTACTAAGGTTTAAATTATATATAATAAAGTAATTACTAAACTTTATAACTTTAAAGTTATAATATAGTAATTTAGTAATAGCCCTTAATATATTTTAGACCTTAAGAATAAAGTTCTCTAACTCTAAGAATAGAATAATTATATTAATATTAAAGAACTCTAGAATAAAATTAGAACTCTCTACACTATAGTTAATATTATCTTAACCCCTTTAAGTGGATAATAAAAACTTAAACTTAGTACCCCTATTATTTATAATAGTACTCTGGGATAATTTAAAGAATTTTTAATTTAAATTAAGAATTATTAGAACTTTTACTATAGAGACTTCACTAATAAAACTAAGAAGATTATATATATAGTTACCTATTTTAAAGGCTAAGCCCTTAAATAATTTAAATTAATTTAAGAAGAATTCCTTAAGTATAAAACCCTAGATAAATATTTAACTAAAATATATAATATTTATAGTAACTTTAGGGGATTTAAGAAAACTTTATACTCTCTATTCTAAAACCTTAATAAGAAATAATAAACTAAGTAAAACCTTATATAACTTTAATAAATTAAATTAACTAAAGAATATATTACCTTATTTAAATAACTTAGTATTTAACTTAATTTTACTAAAGAAATTAAGATTTTTATATTTTATTAAGGACTTAAGAATAATATTAAGAATAAAATTATTAAGATTAATTAACCTAATAATTTTCTTTAATATATAGAACTTATAATTAAGATTAATAATTACCTATTTAAATAATATAAAGAAAAAGGAGAATAATAGTAATTAACTAACTCTGGATAATAATAATAACCTAAGAAAGGTTATTACTTAGGAAGAAACTATATTATAAAATAACTCTTTAATAAGTACTTACTATAAATATTTAATTAATTTACTATTTATAAATAATATAGTGGACTTATAAATCTTAATATAGTATTCTAAATAACTAAGAATAATTATTAGAAGAAATTTATTAGGTACTATAATTATGGAAAAGAGGGATATATTTTAAAAGAATATAAGTAATCTAGGAAATAGTAATTAGTATTTAAAGAATAATAAGCTAATATAGTTATTTAAGTAATAATATATAAATAAATTAACTAGATTACTTATTTTAATAATAAGTATAGAATATATTTTAATACTAAGGAATATATAGAATAGTACCCTAAAAGATTATAGGGAAAATTAGGGTATAATACTATTAGAATATTATTCCTAATTTAGTAAATACTTATTATAATATATTATCCTAATAATAAAATTACCTATAAAGTAGTTAAATAGCTGGATAAAATATTAGAAGCTGGATATATTAATTATAATAAAATTAAATAGTAATTTATTATTTAGGAAAATAAAGTCTTTATTAAAAGACTCTAATAAGGTATTATAGTTTATAAATAATATATTTAGGAGAAACCTAATAATACTATATAGTACTAATAGCTAGGTACCCTAGTAAGTTATATTAAATACTAATAACTTACTTATAGTAATATAGAATATATTTAATAAATTAATAAGGAAATAGAAAATAATATAACTACTAAATATATTCTAGAACTAGTATAGAACCCTAAGATATAGGGATCTTAAGAATAATAATATACTCTATAATAAATTTATTAGGAAGAAGTCTTAAATAATTTAATAGAGATATTTATAGGATTATAATAAGTAGGCCCTAATATAGAAATATAGTTATTTTAGACTATATTGGATAATAATACTTCTTTAGAAGATTTAACTTTAAATAATAAAGATATTATATACCTCCTATAATACTAAGAAAATAATCCCTTAGAAAATAATTAAAAGATAGTCTTTTATAGTATATTTATAGAAGAATAAAGAAACTAACTCTCTTAAATTAATATTAAAGGAGACTATAAATAACTCTATATAATATACCCCTAATATTATTAAGTATTTTAAGTTTAATACTTTATAAATTATTATAAGGAATATATTAATAAGAAGTATACCTATGGATTCTTTCCTTATAAGTGAGAAATAGAACTTATTATAGAAATTTATATAGAATTATAATTACTTATATAGGAATTTAGAATATTTTAAGATAATAATTTAGTATAATTTACCCTAAATTAATATTACCTAATAAAGTATATTAATAACTCTATAAAAGTATAATACTAATATAAGAATAATAAATACTAAGTATATTATTAAAATAAAACTAAGGTATAGTAATAATAGTAAGTATTATGGGAGAGAGGAGAAATATCTTTACCCTAATTTAAGATTTAAGAAAACTCTCTTATAAAAGCTAAAAGAGAGGGAAGAAAAATCCAGAGCCCCTAAAATAATAAATAATTAAAAAACTAGGGAGGCCTACTAAAATTCAGGGATAATAATAAGTATTATAAATAAGGTCCCTATATAATATATTTAATATTATAAGAATTATTAATAACTTTATTATAATTAAAATTATAATTAATAGAATATCTACTTATATATTAATAAATAATAGAGTATAAGGGAACTTTATTTTACTAAGAGAAGTTTATAAGAGAAAGATTATATAAAAGAAGAAGGTACTAGGAGAGTACTATTTATTTAATATTATTAAAGGAGAATAAATTTAGTATAGTAGAGAATATATTAATAAGGAGATTATATAATTTCCTTTATAGTACTATAATTAGAATAAGTAATTAAACTTTAATATTATAAATATAGGAGGTTAATAAGATATTATTCTTAGAATTCTATAGTTATAAAAGAATAATTTATAGATGAAATAGAGAGTTAGTTATCTCTATTAGGACTAGGACTTAACTTCTAAGTAATAATTTAGACTAATTAGCTTATATAAATTAAAGAAGATATTTATAGTATTAAGATTTATTACCTATTTATAAATAAAAGAAATAATAATAAAAATACTAATAATAATAATAATTAATAATAAATAATTATTATTTATCCTAGAAGAATATTAGAAATATATAAAGTTATTTATTAAAGAACTTAAAATTAGACTACTAGAATAAAGTAGTTATAATTATAAAATTAAATTTAAAAAAAATAAAGAATTAACTTTTAGTAAAGTTTATAGATTAAATTAAGAGGAAATAGAAATACTTAATATATCCTTTAATAAGAACTTTAGAAAAAGTTATATTAGATTATTTATATTATTAATAGGATACTTAGGTTTATTTATACTTAAGAAGAATAGAAAGAAATAATTTTATATTAATTATTAGAAATTTAATAAAATTATTATTAAGAATTACTATTTATTACCTCTTATTTTAGAATTATAGGACCTTCTATATAGAGTATAATAATTTATAATAGTTAATTTTAAAGGAGCTTATAATTTAATTTATATTATAGAAGGAAATAAGTAGAAAATAGTATTCTAAATAAAATAAGGATATTTTAAAATATTTATAATACTCTTTAAATTTATAAATATACTTATAATATTCTAATTAATAATTAATAATATCTTATAATAATATTTTAATAATTATATAATTATTTATTTTAATAATATTCTTATTTTTTTAAAAATACTTAAAGAATATAAGGAATATATATATTAAATTCTTTAAATACTCTAAAATATTAAATTATTAATT
>JAXISO010000563.1:0-17536 GCA_036785465.1 Colletotrichum agaves | reverse complement strand
TAGGAATATTCCCTTTATTTTTAATAATATTTATATAATAGTAATTAAGAGGTTTTTAATTAAGTTACTTTTACCTCTTTTATTATTTTAATTATACTTACCTTCTTAATACTATAAATATATTTACCTACTACTTACTATTAGTTTTTTATTATTAATATTTTTACCCACATAACTACTTAAATTCACTATATTTATAATAAAAATTTATACTCTTATTTTATAACTCTATTACTCTTTACTTTAATATTACTAGTCTCCTTAAATTTATTATTATTATAAATAAAATCTAGTCCTCCTCTCCTATTACTATAAAGTATACTAAGGAGTAGTAGGCCCTAGTTATTAATAATCCTATTATTAATATTAGAGGTAATAAGGATACCAAGATACCTAATACTCTAATTAAGTAGAAGAAGCTATCCTATAACTAGTAAAAGAAGGAGAAGAGGGCCTAGGCTAAGAAGAATACTACTATTACTAAAAAGGCTATTATTACTACTACTAAGAAGGCTACTACTACTACTAAGTTCACTATTATTAATACCCCTAAGATTATTAAGGGTAATAATAATACTAAGGAGGAAGAGAAACTATAAGTTATTAGTAATATTAATAAGGAAGATATTAAGGATAATAAGCTTACTACTAAAGCTACTAGTACTAATATTAAAGAGAATAATAATAAGGAAGTTATTATTACCCCTATTAAAATTAAAAAGATAACCCCTTATAAAAATAAGTTAATCTCTTTATTATTTATAGTGGAGTTAAAGGCCTATATTATTAAGGTATTTATCTACTACCCTAATAAGAATCTCCTCTAGGAGATTTATATTCTCCTTAATAAAGTTACTCCTAGTACCTCTTTTATATTTTCTATTAATATTATATACTATATTTAGAATACTTATAAGAAGGCCTATACTATATTTCTTAACTTTAAGGCCTACTTATACTTTCTCCCCTCTTATACTTAAATTCTTATTATATTCTTTACTACTAAGAGTAGTTATACTAATAGCCTTATTATTAGTCTTCTTATTACTATAAATTATATTAATTTTTTTTTAATTATTCCTCTTATTATAATTTATAATATTATAATTACTAATCCCACTATTTATTACTAAATTTAGGTTATAAGAGATAAAATTAAGAATATCTCCTCTTATATTAATAATATTACCTTGGATCTTAATAAAATTATTAGAGGAATTTATAATAATATTATAAAGAGACTTAATAAGATTAAGAGTACTAGTAACTCTAATACTAGTACTTACCTTACTATACTTAAGACTAACTTAGTTACTAAGAGCTCACTCTCTATGTACTTTAGTGTAGTTACCTATTATATTAATACTAAAATTATCTCTCTCTATACTGAGATTACTTCCCTCTATGAGGTTATAGGTAATTTAAAGAAGGCCCCTAAGTATAGCACTACTAATAACCTTCTCACCTAATCTACTAAGACTAGTTATATTAATATAGGTAATATCTTTAAATCCACTAAGTAAATTTATATAAGTATACTAAGGAATATAATAGAGATATAGGGATAGAAACTATATAACTAGAATTAAGTAACTAATTAGGCTAATTACTTTTTTTAGGGAGGGGTAAATATTATAAGTTTTCCACTAATATTATTAGAAGGAATAGTAGAATCTATAGGATCCCAGGGGATATAAAAAGACTATTATCCCTAGTTTTAATTTATTAATTCAAATAAGTTATTATCTATTATATTATATGTATTATTATTTATCTTAGTAGTCTTTCTATTATTCTTCTTATAGTCTCCGTTATTCTGCTATTAATTCGCTCTAGTAGAAAGACTATAATAGGTACTAACCTTTATTATAATAATAAACTAATTAATAAATTTATTAAATAATAATAAGATTATAAAAGGAAGGAATTTAGGGTAAAAATAATAAAAGGGAGAGGTTATTATAAGGGGGAGAGATTTAGAGTAGAGATTATTATAGAAAGGAGGGGATTTTAGAAGTATAAGAGGGAGAGGGATTTAATACTAAATAATATAAAATCATAGTAAATTAAGTAGCTAAAAAGTATAGAATTTAGTTAATTTAGTATAATTAGCTAAATTAATAAAAAAGAGGTTAAATAAGCTAAATATAGTAATTACCCCTCTTAAGTATCTTAGAGGACTAGGAGAAAGTATACTACTATAGAATTACTACTTTATTACTACTATTTATAGTATTCTAATATACTATATAAATAATATAAAAGATAAATTATTACTAGTAATAGGGAGTTTTAGTATATATTTAGTATATACCTTATAAAATCTCTCTATAAAAGAGGAGGAAATTACTTATTTCTAAAGTTAAACCTATAAATAATTTTAGTAAGTATAGTAGGTAAGTTACTCTATAGTAAAATAAATTAATTAATTTATACTATTTTAAGTAATAATTCATAGTAATTTAGAGAGGAATAGAGGTTAAATTACTAAGTTTATTACTATTTAAATAAGTTAATTATTATTTAGAGATATCCTTTACTACTAGTTATTTTAGAAGGAATAAGTTATAAATAGGAAATAAGGGAGATAGAGAAATAAAGGGAGAAGTATGGAATTTAGTGGGATTTATAAGGGAGAACAAGAATTATTAAGGGAGAATAAGGATTATTAAGGAGAATAATAGTCCTATTAAATCCAAAGGAGGAAAAATAATCTTTAAAGTTATTATAGAATAGGAGAAGGAAATATAAATTATATATTATAATTATTTAAAGGGTTAAAAGTATATAATATAGTAGGAACCCCTTTAGTACTAAGGAGAATTAGAAACTTTATTTAAATAAGGCTAATAAGATTATTATAGGATAGACTAAGGTACTAATTATAGATTAGGGAATTCAAAATTTTACCTAGTTAAAATATAATTTAATACTTTAGAGAGTAGGAAAATAAAAGGGGAGGCTAAACTATTACCTTTTGAATTTAGTATCTCTATTAGTATAATATTTAATATAGAGAGAGACTTAGAATTACCCTAAATTAAATAATTATTTCTTTAATTTAGAAAGTAGTAAATCTTATTAATTTATAGTTTATTATATTATAATATAATAGTAAAATTAACTACTAATTAGTATAGGATTCACTATACTAGCTAGTTTTCTAGTTATTTCTATAGTAGAGATAATAGGTCTACTATATTCAAAGTAATATAAAAAAGGGTTAATTAAGGGAAATTATCTAAAGAGGGAGGCCTTAGAGGAAGGAGTAATATCCAGTTAAGGAGGGTCATATATAGTCACATAATAGGTCACATAACTACCTACATAACCACTAGAGTATCCACTCCAAAGGCCCGGATCTATATAGGATCCAGTAGTATAGGTAAATATCCCAATAATAGGACTTTTACTAAGAGTAATATTATTAAATATAATAAATAAAATTATATATTTAGGGCTATTATACTCTTCTTACTTATACTACTTTAATTAAATTTAACTTTTATTTTATTAATTACTTTTATAGTAATTATTCCTTTACTTATAAGAATTTACTTTTATTAAGTATAATTAAAATTACTTATATAATTAATATTATTATAAGTATAAAATATAGTTCTATAATTAATAATTATATTACTTTAGAGAGTATTATTAGTAATAAAGTTTACTTATTTAAAAATATAAAAGAAGAAAAAATAAATTAATTTATTATTATTTTAAGTATTCTAATTATAGAGAAATATATTTATTTTATTATAATAATCTTAGAATTAGAATTAAGATTATAATACTTAATAATTATTATTATTATTCCTCTAGTTATTAAACAATAATTTATTACTTAGTTACTTAATCTCCCTCTCTAATTTCTCCTTAATAATCTAGTTCTCTAGTTTATTTAGTTATATTTATTTAACCTTAATATATGTCTTATTTATTATAGAATTAGAATTATATAAGAACCTTTTTTTATATAAGTTTAAATAGTAGTATTCTACTACTTAATAGAACTTATAATATACTAAGTACTTTAGTTTATTATTCTTCTACCTCTTTTTCTTTAAACCTTTTAAGTTTTTATTCTCTCCTTATTAAATTATCAAATTAGAGCCCTTAAGTTATTTTATTAATAGAGACTTAAATAGTATAAACTAATTAGGGTAAAATATTTATACTTAGTAATAAAATTAGTAAATTTACTCTATACTAGGTATTTATATAAAAAAAGATTAATTATTTCCCTTTTCTTATTCCTTACTTCTATAATTATTATTTAAGAAAAAGAAAGTAATACTAATATAATAATCTAGAGTTATCTCTTTAATAGTATTTAGGAAGTCCAAGACTTAAGAAGTAGAACTTATTAAAAATAATATCTTTATTATTATAGTTTCCTCTAGTATTTCCTAATAGGTAATTAATTATTTAGATACTTAGGATTTTTTAATTAATTAAAGGTAAGTATTATATTATTAGAGAATATAATATTATTTTAAGAAGTTATTTAATTAAAGCTATTATTATAGAGCCTTAAGAATTAATTAAGTATTAGACTAATTAATTACTTAATTAAAATAGATTTAATTAATTAATATTATAATATTTCTACTTAATTTAATTAAATTATCCCTAATATACTTATAATTCTCTAATTAATTTTAATACTTAAGTTTAATAATTTAAACTCTATTATTAAATAATAAGGTATTATTTAATAATAATATAAGAGTAGGCTTTTTATTATTAATAATTTTATCTAGATTAGTATAATTCTTAACTCTATACTAATTAGTAATTATTATAATATAGCTAAACTATTTAACCTAATTATTATTACTATATAAATATAGAATATTTATATTTATATTATTTAAACTTATTTTAAACTTCTCTTATTTAGTAATTAATTTAATAAATTTATTATTACTTAGTAGGAAATTATTTTCCTCTCTTTCTAAGTTTTTCTTTTATTAATAATTATTTTAAGGGGTAATTAGTTAATCTCTTTAGACTTCCCCTATTTATCATATATTTAATATAATTACTAGTAATATTATATAATTAAATTAAATACTTAGGGTTATAATAACTTTAATTATAAAAAGATCTACTCTATAATTAATTGATAGTTTTAATTATTATTAGAAAATAACTTTATAATTTAAAAATACTCTTATTAAAAATTAATTAGGCTTATAATTATTAAGTAATAGTATAACTAGTAATTATAGTGTGAATAATAACTAATTAATTAATATATAACTAACTAGTGTACTGAAAAATAGTGTATATACTAAGAAAAAGGAGGTTGCATGGATCCAATGTAAATATCCCATATTTGGGTGTAAATGCATACCTCTGAACATCCAACTCATGCATCTCGCTTATGGTGATGTGGGCCTGACATAGTTCTTGGCCGAGGTCACGTGGCACCCTGGTGCCGCGACACTTGATGAATAGTCGCAGGCCACACCTATATAGGCTTCTTTGTGTTCACCAGTTGATACATACGACCATACCCACTGGAAAACTCGGGATCCCGTCCGCTCTCCCATAGATAAGCCAGTGAGGGGATTCTTACTAGTGGGAGAGTCAATGATGACTAACCAGAACCATAACGGAAGGATGGACCCACAATTTCCCTCCGGGCGGCACCGTTCGGCGGACCGGGCTATCCTCCGTTTCGCTTGCTACACACCTCTCCAGGCCGCTATGCAGTTGGTCGCAGTCGGCCAAGGGAGTGAGGTGCAGCGGGTTAGATGTGGGCGCTTGCGCTGCAAGCTAGAATTTTGGAATTTAAAAACGAAGTTATTGCCATTCGCAGCGTCGCGCCGATCTCCCAGTTCACATTTCCACCGTCCTCCTCTTCTTTCTCCCTGTTCCGCTCCCTCTCCAACTTCTCAGGAGATGCCCCGAAATAGCCTGCAACAATGCCCCCCATTCGAACCCACCATGACCGACCCGGCAGGCAGCCCATGTCTAACGACCGAGAAACTCGAAGGCAGAGGGCCCAAGCCGATGTGAAAAAGATCTCAAAGGAGCCCTTCCGAGATAGAGCCAGGTTGAAGGACAAAACAGAGGAACAACGACTTGCAAAGTGGTCTCATTGGCGATTGTGACATCTTCTGTGTTCTGTTGATTATGGCTTGTTGCTGACTATCACTAGGTTCGCAAGCGATTTATTGGAGATTGACCCTGAGCAGGTTTGGACAGATCTCTGTGATCATGACGATGAAGCTGCGCACTATATTCGTGCATTTCTCTTGGCATACGCGAGGGACTCGGGCGAAGAGCGTGTTCAGCTTTCGACTCAAGAAGGGGAGGAAACGAAGTGGGTGGCTTCAGTGAACATAGTAGTTTCGATTATGGGAGTTTAGAGAGACCTGGTGATGTGGGTGGATGAGTTTGTGCTCCAGCCAAAGAGGGCTCAAGATCCTAAAATGGCGCACCGCTGGAGGCTCTCCTTCACTGATGCAGGTCAAAAAAATGCAAGAAACCATGGGCCTATCTTCAAAATCTTATTAGTAAGTCTATCGGGAATGCTTGCTCTTGTAATGAGTCCTACTGATTTAATTAGTGGATAAGAGAGAACCTGGTTGAGGAGCTTTAGCTTAACTGCAATTAGATGTTTATAAAAGTGTTATTAATTACTGAAGATATTGTACTATATATTGATATACTCTGGAGGTGTGTAGAGGATATTCTATGTCCTCCTGAGTTAAGAGTTTCAGCCTATGCTGTAATACTTCTTATGGGTATTAGAGGTTTCTGACTAGGCACAATTATGTAGTTACTCTTTTGATAAGTTGAGATAGTTGTAGTGTGTGATCTGGTAAATTGTGTAAAAGTTAAGTTAGTCACTAAAATCACTATTTACTAGAATAAGTAGTTGAATTCCTTAATTAAGAAGAAGTAGGATGATGTGTAGGTGTTCCTCTATGATATTTTGGATTTCCAACTTATCTTTGTATAGTGTTTCTATCACTATTATAATTGTTCCATGGCCCCTTCTTTGTCTTTTGAGCCTGTTGCTTATGTGGGCTTTTTAATTAAACATATTTAAAGTCTTATTTAGATTACTTTATAAGATCCTCGAGTGCCTAAATATAAAAGGTATTGATTTTGTGCTTTTGTGATGGAAGAGTGCTATGCTTAATAAGCCTATCCTGGAAATTAAATATAAGACCTTTTATGATTTATGGAATAGGATCCTCTTTGTCGTGGGAATCCGAGAGCCCCCTTGCTTGTATTCACTAAGAGTTGGCGTAGGCGGCAGGCTGTATAGTATGTTCCCCATGATCACAGCTTGAGAAAACGCTCCATGCTTATATATGATTTAGAGAGCTTGAAACCGTACTTGTGTGACTATATTCTGGGGCATACTCCCGCGGTCTTCCAAGTAAGTTATCAACCAATCCATATCAATGAGGACTTCCCTAGGATAGCTTTCTCTAATGTCTCCTACTTTGAAAATCTCAGTAAGTTGTATGCTTTAGTCGCCAACTCAAGTGTTTAATGGGACGAGAATGCGCCGATTTATCTAACTTAAAATGATGCAGAAGAATGGGAAAAATGCAGTGATCTCATACAACTTCGGGCATAATACGTAGAGATTCGGAAAACTGTTAAGGTAGATAATATATAAGCTAAGTGGATTGTAGGCTGGATCCAAGCTCGCAGGGACCTCCTTAAAGTGCTTATGGTTGAGGCTAGGAGGATGGAATACTTTGAGAAAGTTAATAATTTATGAGCTATTGGCTAATAAGTGCCTGCTGATGTCCTTGGATCTAATAATATGATTTGAAGGAAATATTATGCCATAAGCTCCAGAGTGGCTGTGGTTATTGGGTAATTTTTGGGTGAATGGGATCACACCATTGAATGAAGTCCAGTATTATTTATTCAAATGGGAGTCAAATACCTGCAGAACCTCTTAGCCCTAGCTGAAGAGTTAGTGCTTGAGTATATCCAAATGAAACCACCTTGAACCTCCCTTGAGGACAAGGACACTCCATCTATGGTGAGTGTCCAGTAACGTTCAAAGTGCTTGCTATGCAATGTGGACTTCTATAATAGAAGAAGCCTTACCAGACACACACATGTCCAGCACATGAAGAAGGCAGGTCAGTTTCTGTGGCCTTTTCAATATCTAGAATGTGTTTGTCTTGGTGTGTCTGTAGAAGATATCAATGGTTCGTTAGCTTGGAGCAACCACGCTGAATGATAGTATGGAATTTGGCATGCACCTTATACTTTGCAGCCGTCTACTCTGAAGGCGGTCCTTGAGTCAAAGACATGCCATGGCTGAGTCAGGCAACCAAAAGCCAAGAAAATCAATTGTTTGCTTTGTGGTTTACCGGCGTCCATTGGCAATAGTTACTCGCGGCACACCAATAGAAGCCATAAGTAGAACAACGAGTCGCAGATGTACTGTTGCAATGTGTGTAAATAGAGTGAGCATGGGGAAGTTAGCTTTCAAGGATTTGATTTATGGATGAATCACGCTCTGGAGTGTCACGGGCGGGATGGTCAGACTGGTCAAGAACTCTATATAGACTGTAGAAGCGAATGGTAAATTCTTCTGTGAAACACATATCAGATGTATGATCACGAGGTCCCATCTATCTTAATTAAATACAAGGCTCTCGTCAGTATCCCTTTGCGGCTAAGCTACCATCATTATTCGCCGTTTACGACTACCATTCTACAGCCGGGATGAGGCGTCGTAATTTCTTTTCTTTCATACAGGAATGGCGCTGATGCTCAGCGTGGCCATAGCTAACTAAGAGTTGTCAGATTCATGCAAGGTTGCTGAAGTACTCAGAATTTACATCGTGCGTATCTGCTGCCTAGAATGTGACCGAAAGCGATTCGAGTAACAGGACCGCGCGGCATCATAGGCACCCGGGGACCTCCGCGTCGGGATGACAGGCGTTTAGGCTACTAGTAACGACCGGGCCAGATTGCTAGTAACAGCCCATCCCACCGACTCAGCCTACCAGTAAGTACGCTTGGAACTACCCATGGGTATCTAGCTGGGTAACTACCTAAAGTGGCCTATGAGTATAATGGGTTACTTAATAGGTCTCTGGGTAGTATGTGGGTATGGGTAGAAAAGTAAGACTACTTATGGGTAGTTTTAGGTAACTTAAAATTATTTATTATAAAATATAAATAATTTCAAGTTATTTAAAACTACTTATATAAGTATTTTATATTCTTATAAGGAAAAATTCTAAAAGAGATAAATATAAATAATTATTATAAATAGTTATTAATTTATAATAAAGAGACTAAATATAAGAGAATTATTAAGTTAAAATTATTAATTAATTACTTTTTAAATTATAATTTTTTTTATTATTTTATGTTGGAGCTAGGCCCTCCCAGCTAGTGGTAGTTGTCTGCTAGCTGGTGGCTCTGGAGCCTTTAGCCTCCATGGCCTACTGGGCTAGTAATTTAGCTCTCCATCTTTATTATTATTGGGTTTTTACTATATTAATAGATTACTATGCTTTTTATAGGTTATAAGCCTAGCCTTTTTTTAGGTTATCTCTATACTTAATTAAGATTATTTTACTCTTTTCTTTTTTATTTATTTTAAAATATAAGTAAAGTAGCTAAATTATAATTTTTTTATAGGTTAAAGTTATTATTTATTATTTATAAAAGTGTATTTTTAATGTGATTTTTTACTTTATATTAACTTTATAAGTTTTACTTAGTTATTAATTTTTTACTTATAATTAATTAATATTAATAAATATTTAATGATTTATTTAATCTCTCCCCTCTTCCCTTCCTCCTCTCCTCTACTTTTATCTCTATTCCTATTATACTTATTCTTATTATAGCTCCCGAGCTTAAGTTAGTAGCTAGTTAAATTCCTCACTTTAAGGGTGAATTTAACTAGTAGGAGTAGTATATATTAATAATAGTAAGTTTAAGAGGATAGAGGCTTAAAAAGTATATTAATTTGGATATCCTAAGACCTATTAGTATAGAAATAATTAAAGAGTAGGAATTTAGTTATAATATAACTTATTTATATATTATTACTACCTATAATATTATATTACTTTAATTAATTAATATTAGTTAAAAGGATAATAGTAATTCTTATAATTTATGGTAAATACTAGAGAAATATATCCTATAAGTTTTATAAGATACTTTAATTATTATTATTAGTGAGTTTAGTAAGATATTTACTAATAATTATAAAACCCTCTATAAGACTCTAAATTAATACTATTATCTCTATAAGTAAATTAAGACCTTATTTAGTAACCTTCCTAATAGTTATTATATAGCCTTATTATTTAATTTCTTTAAGGATTATTTTCCTAATACTTATAAGTACTGTAAGTACGGAATGATAAGTAGGTAATAAAGTAGTAAAGCTTCCACACGTATATAATAATATATTGGGTAGAGTGTGGTATATAAGAATAGTTTTAATAGTTTATTATATAATATTTGAATAGAGGAAAGAATAAGAAGTATATATATTTGTTGAAGTCTTGCTTGCTTACTTAACTAACTAGAAAGGTGGGAATATTTCTAACTTATTATACCTCTTATTATTACACTTAGACCTCTTTAGAGCTCCATATTGGTCCATTACGGACTACCGAAGTGGGTCCGTGTGGGTCCGTGTGGGTCCAAGCGGATCCGGACCTCCGAAGTGGTTTGTGCGCTGCATTAGCGTACGCTTTGACGTATATTTCTATAATTAGATTATTATAGCTATATTTAGTAGTATTAGTATATAGTATTAAACTATATACTATTCAACTGCAAATTTTATAAGGAATTCAAATATTTAATCCATTTCTTTATATTATATAAGATTATAAAGATATAGATAAATATAGAATATTTAAATTCTTTATATATAAATATAGTTATAAAAGAATATATTAACCTTATTAAGTTATATTCTTATAAACCCTAAATTTAATAATAAGTTATTATTAAAAAATAAAGTTATTAAAGCCTACTAAGGAATATAAGAGTATAAACTTACCCTCTATAATCCCCTCTCTATAATTTAGGGCCTCTTTAATTCCCTTTAATTTACTATTAGAATAACTTTATAAATAAATAATAAATTATCCTAATTTATTACTAATTATAATAACTAGGAAAAGTATAATTAAATATATATAAATAAATATTTTTAAAATAATAATAACTAGAACTTTAGGAGAAATAATAACTATAAATTTCAGCCTTATCCCTCTAGAAATTAATTAAATTAATACTACCTAATATATAGGAATAGAAATAATTCCTATAATAATATAAGAAAATACTAGATTTATAATAAACTAGGGTACTAAATATAAAAGTACCCTAAAATTAAGAAGATATTAGAATTTAGTAAATTTAAATCTAAGTACTTTTAGAATATTATAAAAAATAAATTTAGTACTTTCCTTACCTATTATAAGAGTAATAATAATATTAATACTATAAATAATAATAATAATAATTTTAATTCTAATAATAAGGTTTAATATTATTTATAATATTATTACTAGAATTAATTTAAATTTATATTCTCTCCCCTAAATAATTTTACTATTTATTTTATAAACTTTATATTTAGAATTAATAATAATAAGTTAATAATAATACTATTAAATTAAGTAACCTTTTATATAATTATAAAAATTAATTTAATTATAAAGACTAAAGACTTTCTACTTTAACCTATTGAATTTATTTTACTTAGAAATCCCTATTCTACTTAATTATTTATTCTTAATAAATAATACTCTAAAAAAGTCTTTTAGGGAATTATACTAAATTTAGGAGTTACTAGAGTCTCTATAATAGAATAATATTAAGTTATTATTCTCTAATAATTATATTCTTTTATTATAATTAATAAATTAAATACTAATTAAATAAGAGTTTAATTTAAAAATAAACCTTTTAAAGACTCCTTTAGTACTATTATAGTTTCTACTATTTTTAATAATATAGTTTTTTTATATAATTCCCTCTAATACTTTATTTCTACTTTATTTAAGAGATATAAATAAAAGGGATCTATTTTAATAACCTCTAAAACTACTTACTTTAAAGTAGAACTACTACTCTAATTATATATAAATAGGGCTATACTTAGCTTTTACTTAATAATAAGTAAACCTTTACTTAAAATAACTATTTAATAAATATTAAGTTTTATTAATTATACTACTATTTTAATTATTCCTCTATTATTAAATTAACTACTCTCTTTTAATAAATAGGCTATTCTATTTAAATTATAATAATTAAGTAATTAATAAAGATTTATTAATACTATTAATTAAATATAAGAAGCCCCTAATAATTTAAATTTATATTAAAAAATAATTATTTATTTAATTATAAGATTGTTTATAATATAATATACTTTAATAATAAAATAACCCTATATATTATTAATTTAGTAACTAGCTTTAATATTACTTATTTTCTCCCTAATATTTTAATTAAGATAACCTAGGAGACTCTTTATCTCTACTAGATTTATATATACTAAGGCTCTTTAAATTAAATTATTATTAATACTAGCCTTAACTTTATTATTAGAATTTTTAAAAAGAGTACTAAATTTATAGTAATTACTATTAAGGTAGTCCTAATTAAAGCTTACTACTAAATTAGTAAAATAGAGAAGTACTATAATTCTCTATAATAGGCTTATACTATTATTTAATAAGAATTACTTTCTACTAAATCTAATCTTATACTCTACATAATTATTAAAGTAATTAATAATACTACTAGACTTAATAAATTAGTACTAACTCTACTTATTTTTAGTACTTACTTATAAATTAATAATAACTCTACCCCCTTCCTTAATATTACTACTAAAATAAAACTATTTACTTTATAATAAATAATTTATATAAAGAGACTATTAAATATAAAATTATAAATACTCTTATTATTTATAATAATTTAATTATAAGGAAAGTTATTAATTTCCCCTTTAATTATAAATATATATATACTATAAAAAAGGAAATTAATAAGGCCCTTATTTTTATAATAATTATAAGTAAAATTATTATTATTAAGTTATTTTAAGGTTCCTAGGACCTTCCCTTTATAGTAATTAAACCTTAGTATAAAGATCCTAATAGTAAATTTAAAAGTAATACTAATTAAGACTTTAATTCTAAATTACTTATTCTAGAGATTATAATTCTAATTACTCTTAATATAATTACTTAATATTCCTATAATAAACTCTATAAAAATCTTATTCCCTCCCTAATTAATAATACTTTTAAATAAGAGGTTAATTATATAATCTTTATAATTACTAAGGAAATAATAAATTTAACTCTCTACTTTATCTTTTTAAACATTAGGAAAACTATTATAAAAGAACTCCCTTTTAAGAAGTCCTATAAAAAGGAGATTAATACCCTACTTTAATAAAAGGTTTTTAAATTTGAAATTCTTAATTTTAATAAGTAGTATAATTTAAAGTATATTTATAAATATTTTATAATTATTTAATTTATATATTTAAAAAAGTATATTAAGTAAATTCTAATATAAGAGAAAGATTATTAATATTAGAATATTTACTTATAATACTAAATATATTTAAATTTAAAGCCTTAAAATAAATACTTATTATAATTAGCCTATTTAATAATAGGATTCTATTAATAAAAGTTAAGAGTTAATATTAATTAAATAGTACTAGGGCTTATTAAATAAGATTTTAAAGAGTAAGTAACTCTAGTAATTAGTTAGTATTATTTTAAGATTTTTATAGTATATGTTATAGTTCTTCTATTAGTATAATATGTGTTTTTGATAGAGATCTAGGTATGCGCAGAGAATAGTACACAGAAGGCTAAATATAGTATTATGAGTAGTGTATTGCGGTAGTATTTATTATAGTGGATATAGCACTCACTATAATGGGTATTAGTATAATAAACTTGTGATATTTGCCCCCCTATAATAAAAAGATATAATTAGCCTAATTATTATAATTAACTATTATAAATAACCTAATAATAGTGAAATACTATAATTATACTATGATCTTAATACTAAATAAAAGAAGGGAAGAGAATTGTGACTTATAGGCCTTGCTAGTGTGGAGTAGTAGTAGAGGGGGTATCCTATAAGAGAGAGTATTAATTATATAATCTATATAATATATACTTATTATTATATTAATTATAGGGGATATTATTGTTAATATTGTTGTTGTAGTAGTTATTTTAGTAGTCTCTAGGGTCTCTATAAGGGTCTCTATAAGGGTCTCTATAAGGGTCTCTATACTTATTTAAAGAGTTAGTGTAACTACGAGATTCACACGAGCCGTGGGATTTAGTATACTTATTGTGAGAGTTGGTGTAATTGTGGGCTTTATACTTATTATAAAGGTCCTGTAATTTAGTGTTGTTTATGTTGTAAGTGTAGTTATAGGCTTGTTCGAGTGTATAGTTATAAGCCTTATTATAAGCGTAGTTATACGCGTCATTAATGTTGTTGGGCTCAATGTTGTGGGCGTGAATATACTTAGTAGCTTGCTCTTTAGTGTACTCTTTAGCTTTAGTGCGGGTGTAATCCTGGGCATTAATCTCTGCAGTATAAATAAAAGCCTCTTTATATATATAATTATATATATTTTAGTAAGTAGCTTTATTTATACTCTTATTAGTATAGCCCTGGGTATACTCCTCAGCCTCTATAGTAGTATATTTATAAGTATTTATCTCCTTATTACTAGAGATAATACTATAATTATTATTATTATTAGTATATATATAATAGTGGGTTAGATTCTTAGCTCTTTATAAGGGATTCTCCCTATTATTTATAGGCCTCTAGGAAGAATTACTATTATAAGAGAGTTAATAGGGGTATATTTTATAGTATACTTAGGGTTTCTTAGGCTACTAGGTCCATAGTAGTACTAGGCCTGGGATAGGTAGAGTTAGAGGTAGGAAACTATTTATTAGTATAGTTAATATCCACTTTAGTAGAGGGGAAGGTAGTGGTATTAATGGTTGAATAACTAGTACTAGTAGTAGTAGTAGGAATAG
Source organism: Colletotrichum agaves (assembly GCA_036785465.1). Classification (NCBI taxonomy): domain Eukaryota; kingdom Fungi; phylum Ascomycota; class Sordariomycetes; order Glomerellales; family Glomerellaceae; genus Colletotrichum; species Colletotrichum agaves. The sequence goes on along the minus strand of JAXISO010000563.1, from coordinate 2,447 downwards.
TAGTAGTATAGAGGGCCTCTTTTATAAGGTTACTTCCATGATTTAAGTAGTTAAATTTATATATATATAGGCTTATTTTATAGTATTATAGAGGGTCTAAAGGAAGGGTACTAGGCTCTATTTAGTGCAGTAGCCGGGGGAAATAGTGGGATCCCTGTGAGGTTTAGTAGGGGTCCTAGGGACTTTAGTATATTTAGAGAACTCTGGAGATAATAATAGAGAAGGAGAGAGAGGAGAGGGAGGCCTAGAGAGTATATAATCCTCTCAAAAATAGTAAAAAAGAGTATTATATAAGGGATTTTTAGTAGTATAAATTTAGTAATAGTTATAGTTATAGTTATTAGTATAAATATAGTGAAAAAGTATGTTTCTACTATGAAAGTTGGTATTATACTTATGGTAAGACTCTAGTTAGTAGTAGTAATATTAGTAGTGAGGTTAAGGGCTCTATATAGTCTCCTTAAGGGCCTTGATTAATGGCTATACTGTGGGATCCCATGAGTCTCCTATAGAGGGCTTATAAGAGTAGTATTATTAGTTATACGAAGAGGGTTGGCTTTGTGTGGGGTCTTGAGGGGATTTAAAGATTATTAGTAAAGTTGGTGCTTGTATATTAGTAGTGAGTGTGGTAGTTTATATAATCCTGAGGGGATTACTAGTACTAGTGAGTAGTATAGCTTGATTGGTGCCTAGAATAACTAAATAACTAGGTGGTGGTATATTTGCCTATATTAAGAGAGAGACTATGAGGTTGTAAGAGATTGTGGGATTAATGTAATTATGCTACTAGTTGTCATAGTTCTTCTGTTGGTGTAATATGTGTTTTTGATAGAGATCTAGGTATGCGCAGAGAATAGTGTGCAGAAGGCTAAATATAGCGTTATGGGTGGTGTATTGCGGCAGTATCTATTATAGTGGATATGGCACCTACTATGATGGGTATTGGTATAATAAACTTGTGATAGTATATAAAGAAACTAAAAATATCCTAAGGGATAATTATAAAATTAATTATTAAAGAATTATAGAAGTATAATTTTAAAGTAAGCTTAAAATTATATTATATATAAATTTAAGACTAGTTCTTTTATTATTAGTTTTATATAATTAGTTATATATTATATATAATTATAATTAATTAATAAGATTAATTAATTATTAAGTATTCTCTTTTATATTTTATTAATTATTTCCTTTAGCTTTATTAGTAGAGAGTCATTTTATTATTATATAATATATACTATAATTCTTTTATATTAGGTAAGTCCTAAGTATTCCTATAATTCTATATATAAAGTATTATCCTAGTTATTTAGTATTCTTATAAGGCTTCTTTATTAGTTATATTTAATAAATTATAATAATACTTTAATAATTATATAGGTAATTATATAATTTATATATAATTATATATAAATCTCCTTAATTAAATATTAGTTTTTCCTTAAAGGCCTCCCTATTTAAATAATTTTATCTTAATTAACTTACTTTATATTACTTTAAATATAATAAACTCTTTTATCTCTACTAAAGTAATTAAATCTAATTAGTACAATAAGTCTAATATTAATATTACTAAAGATATTACTTTTTATTAATTAAATCTTTTAAGAGGCTAGGCTTTTAATTAATAGGAATATTACTTTGGATTTAAGGAATAATATTAATATATAGAGGGAGACCTTAGTACTCTATAAATAATAATTTCATAATATCTTAAGTTAATTTAAATTAAAGTATTTAAATAATTTAAAATTAATATATTTATTATAAATAATATTATTAGTACTACTAAGATTTATAAATATACTTAGAACTATTTTAAGTATAAATAAATATAAAGATTAATTTAAATACTTATATAGTAGTTTTCTATAATATATTATAATATAGTAGACCTAGTTCTTTAATAGCTTCTCTATAAGTTAAAACCTAAAAGTATTATTAGGAAATTCCTTAGAATAGTAAAGAAAACCCATCTTATAATAAAATAATATTACTAGGCTCTATTATAAGGGGTATATTTCTCTAAATTTATTAAAGAAATTATATAAATTAATAATTCTAATAATTAATATAATTATAATAACCTTTAATAGAATTATAATTAGAATTAATAATTACTTTAGTAATATTAATATTCTTATTAATAAAATAATTAGGATTAATAAAATAATAAGTATGTTAATTAGAAGAACTAAAAGTTATTTAATAACTTATAAACTTATATAAATAGGAAATAGGTTACTCCTTATAATTAATTAGAGTAAATAAGTAATAATATAAATTTATTTAGGAGAAGAATATTAATAAAAATAAAGAAGATTACGTTAGTAATAATGAATATATTCTTAAGAATATTCTTAAAGTTCTACTAGGGGTAATTAAGTTAATAAAGATAATATAAGTAGAATAAGTTAAGACCTAAATATTAAGCCTAGTAAATA
>JAXISO010000562.1:0-17572 GCA_036785465.1 Colletotrichum agaves | reverse complement strand
CCCCTTCCTTCTCCAACCCAAAACCCGGTCAAACTGTATTACAAGTCAAACCCACAGCTTGGCTGGAGCTGTCAACTGGACATTAAAGTTTCTCACTCACCCGTCCGGGAAAGAGGCAAAACTATCAAGGGCACCAGGGTCCGGAGTCAACAGCCCCCGAAGTTCCATTGTTCGCCCACGAAGAACTGCAAAGTACTTCAACAGCTTCACACATAATAAAGGGTACTACTATGTAGGTGGATGGACCATCTCGACTAAGTAACCTATCAGACTACAGCCACACAAAAACCATCCTTCCCATCTCGTCTCGATAAGTCACAAAGAGAAAGAGAGCGAGAGACCCGGCGGCGCGCATAACTCCACTCCTCAACTCCCGGCCCCGCGCCCTCGACACCGCTCCAGGGCGCGGCACCCATCTTGGCACCGCACTTCTACTCAGCCACTCAGAACCCGGCGATGGTGGGTAAGGTCTCTCGGGCGAAACCCCTCTCTCCCTTTCAACCACCACTTCCGTCATAATCATCATAGGTTCCCGCGTGTGGCAGGTTAGCTATTTCCGGCGTCACCTCGTCTAAGCTGCTTGTCTATCTGTCCCCCCAAAAGCTGCTACGTACGGGTTTGTCAGCCAATGGTCTGTCAAACTGCACTGCCCTGCCCTGCCCATTTCAAGATCTCAGGAATAGGAAAGCGAGACGGCCGTGAAAGGATATGTCATCCCATAGAATCCTCTCATCAGCCCATACCGAAACACGCACTATTGATCCTCGCAAAAACATGCACACCGCAGCAGCAGCAGCAGCAGTGGCCGCTCAAAGTGCATTGATCAAACAACTCACACGCATCCACCATGGCCGCCATCCACTTCGAGTTCTCGATGTGTGCCCGTCATCCACCAATAACTCCCTGACCGAAAACGCACACTTGCATGCTGCATATCGCCCGGGTTGGCAACCACCAACTCACCAACCACCCAACCAGATAAACCTCGGCGTCCGTACACACACTTTCTCTGCATACTTCTTCTGTACCGGCTGTTGCCTGCATGCATCTTCCTCTCCGGCCCAAAGCACAAGACCAGAACCAAACCAAACCAAACCAAACCCCAAAGAAGAAACCTGCGCAACCACCTCCCCCGAATCCAACCTGACATCTCCATGACAAGGAAAGCGCAGTCTTCCCAAAATGTGCGTATATACTCTGCACAGAGTGAGGAATATGAAAAAAAGAAAACAAATGATTCCGGAGAAAATGACCAAACCAAAAGCCCATCGTCCCTCCATCTCCTTCCTCCCGCATACGTAATAAGGTGATAATAACGGGCTTAGTACTCAGTCAATTTTCCATTCTCGATAGTCGAAATCCAACCTTACTATTCCTCTTTCGTAGTATATGCCCCTGGGATCTAATAGGAACGTAATCCTTCCCCTACCCTAGGCGTAATCTTTTTAAAAGTACTTAGGTATTAAGAAGCATACTCTTATTTAAGGACTTTATTAATACTTAAAATAAATTAAAGAAAATAATTTATAATAAAAATAGTAAAAGTATTTTGAATATTTATTAAATTCTAAGAGATACTTTAATATACTTTATATAAATTAACTTTTTAAAAGTTCTATAGAATTCTATAGTATTCAATTTCTTAGATTTTAAAAATTAAGAAAATAGTTAGTTAATTTAATAAATTAATTCTAAAATACTATTTATCTCTTTATTATATTTTAATTTTATATATTATTTATACTTATATTTAACTAAGAAAAGAAACTAGAAAAATATATTATAAAGTATACAAAGCTTATTCTTTTATAGAAAATAAAATTAAGTAAATAAGTAAGTTAAAACTATACTTTATATTTTAAATAAATAATAAATTATTTTCTTATAATAATAGTAAATTATTCTCTTATAATAATAGTAAATTATTATCTTATAATAATAAAAATTATTAATAGTTATACTTAAAATACTTTATTATATATATTTAAAATAAATTGAAAATATACTTAAAATATTATTATACTACTAGAATATAAGCCATCTTAATACAAAGTAAATCTTACTAAGGAAAACCTAAGAAGAAAAACCAAAGACTTAAATTCGTTAGAAACACACACTTGCCTAAAACAGATTAAGTCTGTCCCTAGTTCCCTGCGTAATGGTCAGGACAAGGATGCACAAAAAGGAACAGGGCGAACAATGACCGTCTCCCGGCCTTCTACGCCATCCAACCACCGCCCTTCGATGGAACCTTCGACAGCCCTGCACTTTTTCACTCAATCAATCCGATTTTGATTCTCGAGAAGACGAAGAAAGGGAAGGTGGGTGGCGGGGGGAAATAAACTTGCCATGTACTGGTCCCTGCACACACTCTCATTCACTCCCTCATCAAACCAAATAAGCGACGCCGACACCCCCCGGGGGCTATACCACAGAATCTAGTCTGACAAGAAGCAGGGAAGACAAGACGCCTGCACCGTTACGCCCTCCGCAAACTAAGAGCGGCATGGGGGAAGAAGAAAAAAAAAAAACCAACAAATAATTAAACGTGCGCGTGGTTTTTCCTATCGACTCACTCAGGCCGCGAATTGTCAGAGGAATGAATTCCCGCCCCGATGGAGAATAAAATTCGCGACCATGCTGGAAAAACCCGCATCGAATGTCACACTCCCTTGCCCGCCGCCTAGTCCCTTCCCGACGCAAACCCCTCATTAAGTACCGCAGTACGCGGATCTAGACGCTGACCGCCCAAAAAGTCTGCTGTTTTGGCCACGAATACGTTGTCATGATTAAATGTTAGTCTCGTCAACTCACTCAAGGTACCAAATCAAGTTATACTGAAGCATCGTCCCCGTTGTCAACATCTCATTTTCAGGTTTTGGGAGAGTTGAAACCTTGTTTTTATTTTGGTGCTATTCCATCACATCCCTAATGTCCGCGATTTACAACTAGATGAAACACATTTCCTCAATGGAAAATGTCGCCAGCTATCTCTTTGACAAGAACGTCTCATTTCTTGCGCGAATAAACTTCGCATCTGGTTTGGGTTCTTGGCCCAGGTATGTCTATGTCGTCTTTTCTCCCGTAATCTCATATCCCATTGCGTGTAACCAATTCCGAATGTAAAATGGCCGAGGCGTGGTATCTCAAACCAATCGTAAAAAAAAAAACCCCCAAAAAGGTGTTTCGCTCATGTGCCTCTGCACCCGTAAAATATGCATTAGAATCGAAATATCCTGAAATCCTCAGGGGTAAGGGAACAAAACTCCATCCTCCCATTCTTGTATCCGCTGCGCCTGATATGCTTTCCAGGATTGTTCCATGGCCTGAGAGCTAGCCGTCACTCTCGTCTTTCCGTATCCCGACTCCGCGCTGTGACAAAAGAAAAAAAAAAGAAACACAAACAGAAAACCGTCTCCAAAAGGTATACAGCTGCCAGAGGCAGGAAAGTGCCAAAGTTCCGGACTTTTTTTCGCTAGGCTTTTTGGTCTGACAGATCTCCGAACTGGCACTAAGGTCCACGTGTCTCATAACTCAATTAGAAATCCATGGGTCGAACAGTCCCTGGGAATATTGTCGAATTAGATGTTCCAACAAGCCCATCCGGAACGGATAGGTCCATCCAGTATGAGTGGGTCGACAGTAATAGTCAAGGCAGCGGCCTGACTTAACGTATGGTGAAGCTTCCTTAGTAGCAGCCTTGCGGGTGGGCAAAGATAGGAACCTGATGGTGGAAGGGAACGTGCGGGTGGATAGCAGGAGCATGCTGACCGTACTTGACCAAGTCTTCCCACCAAAAAGGGACGAAGGACTTGGGTGGGCAACTGGGTGCCGGCACCTGCATCTGAGGCATGGGAGCAGAACCGGGAATCTGTGCAGCCACTGGCATTGGCACAGGTCCGGTATACTGCTGGGGGACAAACTCGTGCGGTGGGAATAACATGGTCCTGGGTTCCTCTGCTTCGAAGGTTTGGGGCTGGCAAGTTTCTTGCTGTTGCTCATGGAGGAAGTCCTCGTCGAGATCGTCGATAGTCGAACCGCTCGACGTAAGGGAGCCGTCGTCTGACGAACATTCAGAGCCCTCGTCTGAGGACGAAGAGGCGGGTGAGAGGGCGTTGTCGTAGTCGTTGACAATAACATCCTCGTGCATAACGTATTCGGTGCTATGCTCTGGCGACACAGGTGGCGTAGGGAGCACGGCGGGGAGAGCGGGAAGCGTGAACCGAGGGCAGGCTTGGATCCTATTTCTCAACTCAGGCAAGGTAATCCTCTGGTCCGGGTTGCGGGTAAAGATCCTGCCCAGAATGTCGTTCAGTTCATCCGACACTGGGAGAATGCTCTTCAGTGTTTCCGGGCACCGCGTATAAGCCCGGTATGTAGAGTCCTCGAAGGAAGCTTGCTTCCAAGGGTTGCGTCCACAAGTAAGGTTGACCAGTATAACTCCGAGACTCCACACATCATTAGGGGCGCAGAAGTAGAAATTTCTCCGAGCAGAGTGGTCCAGACATTCTGGAGCGAGAAAAAAGAGAATGTCAGTGGTGTTCAGAGTAGACAGTAGAAAAGTTTCCAGGCTTGAAAACCTACCTGGACTCATGTAAAAGGTCGATCCGCATCCATAGTCCTCAGATCGATCGGATGATGTAGCGAGGCCAAAGTCGGCAAGCTTGACGGTCCGTCGGTGGTCTGAAACAAGAATGTTCTCCGGCTTCAAGTCCCTGTGGTAGATTCCAAGAGAGTGGCAATGCTCAACGGCGTCCAGGATCTGGAGGAAAACGCTCTTGGCAAGGTCGTCATTCCCTACATACTGACCACACTCGGTGATATTGTAGAACAAGTCACCCTCCGGGCAATGTTCCAAGATAACATAGATGCAGTCAGGGTCATCCACGATCTTGAACATCGAGACCACATTGGGGTGTGCTGATGCTAGATAGTGAAGACGGATCTCGCGGTTCTGGAAGGCAACCTGTCGGCGGTCCAATGGGGTTCCATCTGGGTTGAACTTGCTCAGGCACTTGACGGCATATCGAAGTCCTGTCTTCACGTCCACGGCTGAGTAGACGACGCCGTACGCGCCGGTTCCGAGTATGTTCGTCAACTGCAACTTGCCCTCCAGAAATCTTCCCAGTCTCTCCTCCGGTGTTAATGGGACGTATCGTGCTTGGCAGTGAGGCGCTGTGGGGATGGGTTGTGGAATCGTGCACTTGTTGTCGTACACCGGCGACGCGGGAGGAGTGGGATATCCAAATCCTGATACATGCTGCATGTTAAATGAGATTTGCGGGTCCAAACGGGGAATCCTCTTCTCTGGTGGCCTGGGCTGAGAAATCTCGGGTGAGATTCGAACAGAGATAAAGAAAAGGAAAAAGTAGAAACGGCCTTGTCCTTTGGGGTAAAATGTCCTTGGGGTCCAAAAGCAAAAATCCGGAGAATGTCCTATGGCCTTTCTGGGTTGAAGTATCCTGTGGTTCGTATGAGGTGACGGAAATGTGCAAGACGTCGAGTCAACGAGTCAAACACTAACTGGGTCGCCGAGGGAGTGCGGTGAGGTTCGGTGATAGAAGAATTCGTTGTGGTCGAAGGTGGAAAGGGCGACTGAAGGTCCAGTAGTCCTGAGGGTCGTGATATGAAGAGGTCGGCGGGAAGGAGTGTGGTGAAGAGTTGATGGTTGAGGTTGAACGTCTGCACCTTCAACTGCACGATGGTGGGATATGGATGGTTGATAATGACTGCCACCACAGAGATGGAGGAACGAGGCGAAATGATGTTAGCGCTTCCGTCTACGTACCCACGTCGAATGGGTGTTGCGTGGAGCATCCACCACGGCCGGTAGCTTCAAGGGACCCCCAGTCGTGGTCGACATTACCTGCACAGGGATAGCCAGCTTGCCATGTCTTAGGCGTGGGACCACTAATGCACCATCTATTCTTGAGCTCGACGTGAGCAGCGGCCCCAGTGGGTTTGAGTTGTTGAAGGGCCTGAGGCCCGAGAGTCGTCGAGGTGGATGGGCGTGTGATGAGGGCGTGGGTGGATGACTGGGTGTGGGCGAGTGACCAGCAAAGTCTCTTCGCTGGGGCGTCAACTACTTCTCAGGCGCGGCGCAAGGATGGCTGATTGGCAACTCTGCGCAGTATACGAGCAAGTATTGTCTGACGCACCAGGTAAAGTGGCCCCGTCCTAAGGGGGTGAGGTATCTGTGGGTGTGTGTGGGCGTGTGGTGTCACTTTCACTCTCGCTCACTCTGTTGTGATGACTCTGGGTCACTCTCCTGTATCGTAGTACACCAGGCTTGGTGACCGTCACCCCGGCCGTGCTTCGTCAACCCCTGCAAAAGCTACTGGTTGAGTGTGTCAGACGAAACGGATGGGCGATAGATGTCGAAGAAACGGGGCGTGCGAGTCGTCGCCTCTTAGCCACGCATGGGATGACCCTGACGGAGGGGACACAGACTGTCTCTTGCTCTTTGCCCTCCCCTTCTCAACCGCGGTGCGCATGGCCCAGAGCCCATATTGATCTCTGCTTTGCACCGGCACTATTACTCGTTCTTCTATTTGGTGGCCCAGGTTGAACCCAGCGTCATAGGTGCCATCGCGGGGCGGTAGGCAAGCCCTGCGACTGAGGATGTGCAACTTTTGCTTCCTTTTCCTCAGCAGATTGCCCTTCCACCAGCTAGCGCAGGGCGAGAACGCTGACCTGTTTCTCACGTTGCCCGGCGGTGGAAGCCCCACGCTAGCCAGCGACTGCTTCGAGGATGTTTGAATTAGGTATAGAAGCGCAGTCGAATGAAGATCTGAAGATCGAGCAAGCTATTCATTTGGTGGACCGAGAGTAATAGATGTGCGATGGCTCGGTGTAAGCGTGCACCTGAAAGAGACGGGAGCCATCGTCAATGCCTCCCAGCATGGAGGCAAGGCGTTATTACAGGCACCGGGAAGGGCATGTAGTTTCTGTGACTATCACGATACAGTGCCGCGAGCGGGCGACTTGGGGTGCCTAGACAGCCAGAGTTTAGGTGTGGGCTGATTGGCTCACTGGCGTAAACTTGTTGCCCTGTTGGGGCTTGTGTGGCGCTTGGCAGGCTGTTTGCGTAAAGTCCGGGTGTCGATGAGCGCGGGCTTCGGTGGCCGGCAGCCTTTCTGTTGCAGAAGCTGCAGCCCTCGCAGGCTGGTGACGGTTGGCCCAGTTTGGCTCTGCTCATTCAGTGCCCATCGCTTCCTGTTCGGTCTCTTGGTGGCATTGGTTGGCCCTGCGCTTCGCAAGCGAACATCCTCCAGTGCACCTGGCTGTAGGCTTCAGGCCAGGTGGCTGTACCGCTCCTCTCCGTGTCTTTCCTTGGCGATCAACGAATCAAAGGTTGAGAGGAGCGGATGGGATGTTTGCGTCAAGAGGTTGGTGTAGTCTGTAGTGAGCGAATACTACATAGTACGTGGTCGTGATTGTTCAAAGGCAGCGGACCAATCAGTCTTATCTTCGGACTCATGTACATGTCGGTGGTTGATGCCAGCTAGACCGCTGTGGTTGGCTGGTTTGGAGGCAGATGCCGCGGGGTGTTCAAGTTGATGCCACGCTACAAGCTGCTACTCTCCAATGAGCTGTTGGCTATCCTGGAGGGCTGTGTGAAATGTCTCGACCGGCGTTGTGCAAGTCTGGCTGCTCCAGCGGCCAGCCGAATGCGCTGTCACTTCCTGGCGGCTGGCCCAAACACAAGCAACCAAGCTGAAAAAGACCCTTCGCAATAATTTGGCCCGCCGTGGGCCGCAGTGGCCTGCCAGGCCGGGCCTGTCTCATCAGACTCTAGTAAAGAGCGCGGCAAAAGATGTACGGCCGTGGGTCAAATGCTGCGGACTGCAGGCATCGGAGACAGCGCCCTGGAGAGCCAAAAAGGACACAGTTGCTATTCCATTGTGGACAAGAGCCACACAATCTATGGCTGACGGCGACATTGACAGCCCGACTGGAGGAATTTCCACTCTCAGGCTCTCAGAGTCTTCTGGTGTTGTTCCACTATTCAGTGACCGCAAAGCTTTGCCTGGCCTGCCTTGGATCTGCTCCGGGAGACCCAGAGGCTGGATTCGGTAAAATTGGATTCTGCCGAGCTCAAAAAGATTCGGTTTGTCTCTCTGAATGGGGGTTGGATGCCGGCCAGTGACGGCAGCCAACGTGGTCATGGGTCACACATGGGCCTGGGAAATTAGGAACGACCGTTTGAATGGGCGAACCGAGGAGGCGAGTTCCCTGACAAGGAAGTGGCTTTGGATGACCGGGATGAAAGATGGGTGGATGAGAGCGACCCCAGGCTATGGAAGGCGCCGCAACGCTGCGTTGGATGCGCGTTGGTGCGTTCGTCTGCACGTCTGTGTGGCTCGGAGCGGTAAACGGGCAAGACGAGGAGGGTCTGTCCAGGACGTGATTCGCTGGCAGGGCGAGGGAAGGCGATGCATAGATGCCTGAGGCTATCTGCGTGTGTCATTCCGCTGCAGTCGAGGCAGTCGATAGAAGCAGCTGGTGTGTGCACTTTTTCTTTGAGGTGGTGTCTGGTGCACTTGGCCAGGTGGGCGATGGCCTGCAGACGCAGGCGAGTAGACAGGCTCGTAACGACTAGCGGGGTGTTGAGCAGGGATACCCGGTCGCATTCTCCCGACGAGTGAGGCTGTCGACGATGGAGCCATGATGGATCATGATGTGGGGGCCCATTAAATGGTCTGCAGAGGGCTGATCTCGCCGGCCCAATAGGCAATTTCGGGCGTCCATTTCCAGCATAGCGCCCGTGGTTCACGATGCAGTGTAGCATCAGAGTTCCCGCTGGCGCTGGCATGGGCGGATGTTTTCCTCAGCAAAAGGTCTTGTCTATCGAGTCTCAACTCCTGAGTTCTGAGTGCCGACTGTGAGTGAACTGGAGGTGTGGCGCACCATGATGCTACTCCTGTGGTCGCAGGGCAGTGATTGGGCACAGAGGTTGACTCGACAATCTCGGCTTGTGCTGAGAGAGACTTCGACGGAGTTCTTCGCTCTGCGATGGATGGGAAAGGAAGTCATGACAAGCCAGTCCAGGCCTGGCCATGACGGGCCATGACGGGCCATGACCACACATCGCAATGTGCACGAGAGGAGACGAATGGTGATCGATCTGACCCTGGCAGCAGCAGGTCGGATTGCTCGGGTATGGTATTCGTGCTTTGTGTCCGCCTCTCTGTATTACGGCTCCGTCATTGCGTCCTGGAAGTGATAGTTACGAGTGCCCACGCGGAACGATGCGTCGCCCTTCATCTCTGCCGACTCTCGAGAATGTTCTCAATGTTTATTTTGTTCCCCCTCCTTCATTCGTTTTTGGACGACGCACCGGGGAAGTCGGGAGCATGAAACAAACAGAACCACGTACGGTCTGCGCCCAGGAAAAGGGCAGAGCGCCTCTGTGTATTGTGTGTAATGTGTACGCGTGCTTCAAGTCGGCGCTTGTGGTGTCAAAACGCAAGACAACTTGTTTCTGCGAGAGTAGGAAGGGTTCTTGTTGTGGTTGTTATTGATGCTGACAGACAGACAAACGTCGCAGCGATCGATTCAAGCGTACTGAACAAACAGAGTGGAAGGCAGGACGCAGGCAGGATTGTGGAAGGACGTTGACAAGAGTCCGTGCTTGCCACCTTCATTCCTTCCTTCCGTCCGTTTCCAACAATTAACCAACCAATATCGAGGTCACAAGCTAATCACGGGCATTAAATTGTTCCACTCCAAAAAGCAACCTCACTAAGCGGGCAGGAGCATCTGTAGACAGGAATGCAGCCTAGCATTCACAGTGGGGAGCAAGCAGGAGCTGCAGGAGTAGGAGCAGGAAGTGCTACCTGCCAGGTTCGATACAAGGCGAGGCGAGGCGAGACGAGGCAAGTGCAAGAGAGTAAAGTACTTCAGTACATTACGGATAAGGAAGGGAGGAGACAGAAGAAATGGCAAGTGGGGCCCCGCATTTGCTGACAGCTTTTCGTAGTAGTAGGTACCTAGGGCACATGCATCTCGGCTACGTCTTTCTCCATACCTTCACACTTGGTCGTCAAATAACTGGCCGCTCCTCTGAGTGGTCAACCTCAAAAAGCGGCCAGTTATTTTGACGACCGAGAGAGTTCGGTACAAGTACCTCGGCTCTCAATCAACCCAGCCGCTCTCTCCTACCTTACCGACCAGGACCACCAAGAAGTAGTTGCCTAAGGGCCACATTCTGCCCTGGGTAGTGCCTCAGGCCACCACAAACCCCGAACCAGCGGTCTGCATGAACTGCATCGATCACTGGTGACGCTTACTGTATCTGATCTAGCGTATCTGTTAGATCTATCTCATCGTCCATCTCCTCGTCGTCCTCCACCGTCCAGGTAAGTGCCTGGGCCTTGCCCTGGTCTTTGCCGCTGCCGCTCTCCGATATCTGGTTCGCTGGTTGATTCCAACCCTGAATTCGAGAAATCATCCCGACTTCTACAACGCTACCTTTCTCCACCCCCTTTACTCTACGGACTACACGTATTATACCGACTGGGTATTACGCCTGGATCCCGGACATTAACACTCAACCACCAGCTGCGGACGAGAGACAATGATCCGGTCGGAGAACAGATTGGGTACAGAGACAAAAGCACGCGACGTGCAAGACTGTTGCTGCAACAACACATACGACGGATGCTGACGCTGAACCAAGTAAATATCGCCCTGGTATATCGCCAGGTGCACCTAACCATGGCAACACATCTTGTCCGACCAGGAGAATGCAGACCTTCCAGCCGCTTTTGCCGTTTCTAGCAAACAGCCGCGAGACCCGGTAGATTGGCTGTGTCTCTGTCTCGACTCTCGCAGTTGATGGATGCCACTGGGCAACCTACCACACGCCCACAAGGACGTCCTGGCAGAGATCGTATTGTGAAACGGTTCTCACCGAGCACGGGAGGAAGGGCCGCTCCCTCAATCTAGATGAGGCAAGATCCCGCTCCGTGTTCAACATCGCTACTATCTCCGTCCTCCGTGTTGCGAAATGCCGACAAGCTCCTAGCCAGTCATCTCCGTCGAACCCATCAATAACCTTCGTTTCTTTTTCGATTCGCGCCTCGCAGCGCAGCCCAGTGTATCCGTACAGTCAACGCAATTACGCCATCAAACCCTGCATCCCCCGCAACGCTCGCAACGCTCGGATGATAAGTCGAGCCACAATCACTGAGCTGACACTCGAGTATCGAAATAAATGGCCGCTCATATAATACTCTCTAGGTTTGGCAATTGAATACTACAGAATCTCAGAAAAGTTTATCTCTATCATAGATACTAAAAATACTCTTTGGACGCTAAATTATTTTACTTATACTTTTTACCATGGTTATTAACTTATTTAATAGAGAGTTAGATCCTTTGATATTATGAAGAAGGTGTTTGAGAAAAAGTGCCAATTCTTTTTAATAAGTTTTTTTTTAACCCAAGTGGCTGACTGACTTGACTCAACGTCCATCATTTGCAGTTGAAACCCACAGCGCCTGAGCATGGATGACCATCAACAAGGAATTCCCAAATCACCCAGTCCAGTGCTGGGATCTCATCAATCCAGGCATGCGTTCGATTTACCGCAGATTAGCGTTTCTGCCACCTCTGATCCTTCTAGTTTAGACATGTCCATCGCTGAAGCCTTAATGCCGTCCGTGCTCCGGGACCTGGACATTTCAGCTGGGGAGCAGTGTACTCTTGCTCCAATTGGCCGATCACTCTCTAACTGCGGTCGAGTTGTTGTTTGGCCTCTCCTCCTCCTCCAGCCACCTGCGCAGACTTCCAAGCCATCTTCAGGTCCCGATTGGCTCCCCGAAGCGCATCCTCTTTGCCTCTCAATGATGGTGAGCATCAAATAACGCTGCAAAGCGACTGCCTGGGTTGCGCAGAGACATGCGTGGCAACTTGTGGAACAATAATGTGTGGAACTTTTTAGAACTGGAAGTACATGTACATGTAGCCACCCTCAGATCTTTGCCCCTGATGGTCCAATACCCTTTTCCTTTACTTCTTCGATATCCCCATTCTCTGTAATTAGTCTTTGATGATAATTTGTTCCTTTAATATTTTGAGGAAATTAGTATATTTATTCTTAAATAGTTAGTTAATTTTAACTACACTTTTAGGTATATTTAATACTATTTTCTTAATCTCTTTCTTAAGATTAATAATAATATTAATTATACTCTATGGGAGGTATTTTTAGTATTTAATAAAATAGTATACTTCTAGGTAGAGTTAATATTAAGGGTCTTATTAAATTAGATTTTAAGAAGTAAAGGGAACTACTTAGAAGTAGTATTTTTAATTAGGTATATAATACTTAAGTAATTAATTTATTTTATAGGGCTTTTATTAAAATATTTTAATAATTTAGTATAATAAAAAATACTTATAGTTTTATTATTATATTTAAATAGAGTACTTTAAACTTTTATAACTTTAAATTATTTATTAAAGTTCTTAGTATTTATAGTTTTTTATAAGTTTTCTAGTTTAAGGTTTTTATTAAGATTATTATAGTAGTTAGTAACTACTGTTAAGTTTTTATTACTTATTTGGCGTGGCAACGACCACTTTTTTCGGACATAAAGGTTACTAAGAGACATGCGTGGTAGACTGAACAAGGAAGGAATCGGGTGAGCATGTCAAGTTAAGGCAGGCATTTTGGTTGCGAAGGCGACCAACCTTGTCTCTTCGGAAGATGTTTCTGTACCTAGCGAGGCGTGCAAGACCAGGCAATGTGTTCCAAGCGACAGCATCATCTCCTCCTCGATTCCATCCGTTCGCTAGAGCTGCGGGATTTGTATTTCTACGAGAGTACACATTCTCGCCATGGGTGTTTACATGCTCTTCGCCTTGCCTACCCATCTGATACACGGAGAGGACAAAGAATCTCGTGTCGAAGCATCCTCAACTAAGGTGGTTCAAGGATGAAAGACCCCTGTGAGGCTCGCAGACACCTGAGACTTGAGCTTCCACGAACTCGCTGTCAGGTGTCACATCGTGGGTCACAGCGATGAGAGGTCCCTTGCGTTGAAGTAGGCTGGCTCAATTTCGGCGCAAATTGCTGCGTGAAGCAGGTCAGGCCGTGATGCTCACGAATGTGGGCTCGGTAGATTCCTGATAATTTGTCCATATTGGCGTAGTCGGCGGCTACCTAACGAAAAGCCCGATTTAAAATTCTGCCATGTCAAGCTTGGTGGTCCGATGTTGCTCGCAACACGACCTCAAACATGCGTGACCAGGCCAAACTACCCGTTCGCGAGGCGATCTATTCATGCAATCCCCGGGGCCATGTCGAATAACACAGGTGAATCCGTTGGTGTGAGATGCCCACACACTAACCCGCACGACTCCTGGTTAATGTCTTACGCTCTTAATGGGGGCTTTGAGTATCACGTTGCAACGCCTGGCGAATATCCTCGGCGTTTTTTTCTTCTGTTATCCCCGTTCCCGGCGGTGCAACACTGCGAAATGCCTGTTGGAGAGTACTGCGTACAAGAGAAGAAGTAAATGATCTGGCTCGTACCAAAAAAAAAAAAAAAAAAAGCCAAATACATTATCACACCTCACAACAGCTCGCCCCCCCATGTTTAATGAAAGCTTCACTTCATTCAACTGGCAAATAAGAAAACCAGACGGCACCGCTAACCGCGAATTATATTATATAAGACAGCGACAGGGATCGACCAACGGTCTTGGAATCAATATTGCAACTCTAGACGACGCCAACCCCGTGCTGAACCACATGGCAATCTACACTAAAAATCACCAAAAAAAGGAACAGCAACGCAGACTAACAAGGGAACAGGTTGTTTTTGCGGCAGGAACAATTTACTCCCGTTTCATTGTTTGTGTCCGCATCATATATTCTTTGGGGGAGGGGAGAAGAGCCGGTCAGTGTCACTGCCCTTGTGTGTGTGTTATTCAGTGTTCGTAAACCACCTACGCTTGCTTCTTTACGCTGTACGGCTGGCTGTCCGTCGGGTATTCAAGCAACAGCCAGCTGACTTGGGCAGGGGTCCACACCGAAACTGGGATGCCTTGGTCAACGTTCGTATCGTCCCAAGAAAAACCTCCGACTCTCATCAGTCAGCGCCAGGAAGTCAAATTAGCATGGCTGGTTCTCCCAACGATGCCCCCATTTCCATCCACAAACGCCGCGTTCGAGGGTTCACGGACGTCACGATAACTTTCGCTTCATGTGACTTTTCCCGAGAGACAAGGGAAGCACTGCGTGCAACCCTGAACCGGGCCAGTGGTCAACCCTTACTCGTTTGGGTTCGAGGAGCCAGGCGCCAGCAACGCCATGCCCATCAACATGCCCAAAAGACGCGTCTCGTGTGTCATAGGGGTCTCGAATGGGGGGTTCAAGCAAGCGAATTGAGATGTCCTGACGACGAGGCGCTACCGGAGCGCAAAAAAAGGGTGGAATGAAAGACTGAGCGCCTCTGCACAACGGATGCCGTCGCGACTTGCTCATGACGCCCGCGTCACACGCGACGGCGGCCCTACGTAGTGAATTTGGGGGAGCGATTCTTGATTCTTTCGACTCACTTGCCACCCTGGACACGGGCAAACAAACAAGACCAAACTTCGCAAAAGGACTCCCCCAAGGGTGTGCGTTCGTGATGGGCTCCCGAAGTGACTCAACTTCACACACGGACCTCTACCCCCCCGGCGCCGAGCGAGCCGATCGCTGACGGGCAGCCCCTTGGGAACTCTGATCTGCGCGAGTGGGCGGGATAGGCACTGCACTTAATCGGGGACACTGTCCTTTGCGAGTTGCGAGGCCCCCCCGGCATCCCACAATCACTGTTACCCGCGTACCGGCTAGCCCGGGGCACGACAGTAGAACCTGACTGGATCATGGTTTAGATGCAAGACGGCGCTCTACTTTGCCACCTCCGGCTATTCTATCTGCGTTCCGCAAGAGGGTTCTATGCAGTCCAAGCTTCTACGCGAAGGGGGCTGGTGCTAAAGAGGAAGCTCAACAAGGACATCCCGTCATGTAGACTGAAAGACTCTTTCGATCTTCGATGGGCATTGGCCCAGGAAACCAAACTGATCCAAACGAAACACTTGTCAATGATAAACCCAAATAGAATCGCCGTACAGAGTTCAGAGTATCGGCGCTCCACCGACAGCCATGCCCATGGAAAGCCAGAGGAGATGAAGGGTGCGTTTGTTCGCGGTTCAAAAGTAACGAACATAGTCTCGCGAAACCGCCCCTCGTATACGTGAGGCATTGTCCAATCTAGTATTCTCCCTCAGGACCGTTTGGGAAGCGAGCCAGACAGTGGGGTTCACGGGGGGGGAAATGACGATGTCTGGGACGCGGGAGGAGCATCGATCATCACAACAAAGTTCATCAAACATGGTGTAAATATCGCATCAAGAACCCTCGGACCAGTTCGCAGATCTAATTACTCGCGCAACCGACTGCCAGTTGATGAGGACACCCCCCCACAGCCGCTGTGAACCAGAGGCAAAAAAAGGAAGAAAGGGGGGGGGGGGGGGGGGGGGGGGGAGGAAGGAGGAATTGAAGGCATCTCGGTGGGCATGATCTCCGCCCTCTTCGTGATCTCATACCCTGCATCACCGACCCGCTGGAATTCGAGGCACCGGCACGAACATCGATCGCGAAGTATTCGACCGGGCCAGTCGTGCCAGTGTGTCTCGACGGCTGCGCCTTCAGACGGCCGTCAATCCTTCATTGGATCCCGTCCCGCGCAGATCAATGCGGATATCCCACCATCCCACCAGCTCTGTCGGTCTGTGTGATGGTGTGTGTTTTTGTCCAAGTCCACCCTACTCGGCCTGTCAGCGCTCAAAACCGCCGTTCCAGAAATCCTTCCGATCCAGCAGCACGGCGCGCTTCGGTCTCCATTCGAACAATAACAACCGGGGAAAAGCTAATAAGAAGTCATACGAACGGCGCGGCGTGCGCCAGGGCCTCTCTCGCATGACCTCATCCCTTGCGTCAAGCGTGATGATCACAACGGCCGTCTCTTCCTGCCATCTCATCCTCTCGTCCTCTCCCGAGACATGCAAAAACCCAACGCACAACAACGTGAAATGGCGCGGCGCCAAAGGAATTTCATTTCTTTCAGGGTCCAACGGAGCCACGGAGCCAACGGGCCTCGCCCATGAGACCTGACCTAGATGATCGTCCCTCGTACCCCAATGCGAATGGCTCAAATGCAAGCCCCAACTTGAGAGATCTGCACATTGCTTTTTCTTGGAAACAGGGCAAGCGGCACAAGTTGGGATCTGGGAATTTCGGGGTCCAGGGAGTCGATCCAACAACCACCGTCGTCACAATCATGCTCATCAATTCTTGCCCGCAGGGGCCTGAACTCAATTGGCTCTCCATCCAGTTACAAAAAAAGGCAAGGCTTCATGGAAATGTCACCGTGACTCCAGCCAACCAGCGCCCGGGGCATCTCGCATCGTCCACTGTGCCTTGGTCCTTGTTTAATCATCGGGGAACTCCATAGCACGCCTGACACGGGTGCGAGTCAATGGCGGCTGGACAGCTGCCGTGGGACAGGACACGGCAAGACACAGACCACAGGATAAGGTAGGGCGACACTGCGAGTCGCAGTCTAACCCCCACCCCCCGGTTTCCTCCCCCGCCTCGTTGATTAAGGCTCCCCGCCGTCTCCGTTCGGCGCCTCCGGGCGGACCACAACCCAACCGCCGCTGTCATCGTCGCCGTTCCACACCCGTCGGGAGACCGCATCGCATAGTGCGACAAAACCGCCCTTCGCTGCAGCGCGACGACGGCTTTGTGATATTTCCTCGCCCTCGTGCTCTACTTCAGTAGTGACTTTGACCGACCCTTCGCGCCTTTCGTAGCTGGAGAAAAGATACATCATCATCCGTAGTGGACGGCAGCCGTCGGGAATTTGCATGATCCCACCTGCGACTCTCCCGTCCTTGGGCGCCACAATGTGCAACAATGGCGTTGCTGGTTTTTTGGTTTTTTTTCCTTCTCTTATTCTCTTCAGGCCCTCTGGCCTCGTCAAGATGAGAAGAAAATGGGGGGTGGGCTATTGCGACAAAGAACATTGAGATGCTGAATTCAGATGGGGAAATCCCTCGAGCTGTATGGCGGGCAGGGTAATTTCAACCTGCTGCCAAACGTGCATATTGGGAAGGTGACGCAGCAGCAACAAAAGCGGCGGATGAATGCACCCAACGCCGCACCCAACGCCGCACCCAACATCCCCCCCCCCCGTATCACCACAATCACCGCGCATGTCGCTCAAACCTGAATCTTGCCGCTCACCGGGACACTCACCTGAAATCTGCACGTCATTTCCAAGTCGGCTAAGAGAGGGCAGTCTTTGTGCGAATCATCCCTAAAGCGACAGTCGTCCGAAGAAAGCTGCCCCAGAACGGGCGAGAAGAAACACGAAATGCACCAACCGAGACGAGAGACTGCCTAGCCTCCCTGTGTTTTTCTTCTTCTTTCTTTTCCTCCCGGGAGCCTGGGACCGGAGCAAACACGTACGTATGCACGCCGCAGGCAAACATGCCACAAAACAAACGA